>JADRCD010206848.1:0-19149 GCA_019843815.1 Montemys delectorum
TTTTTTTTTTCCTTAAGCAAAGGCTTAAACTGTCACCTAATGTTTCCTTTCCTAATTCACACAAAAAGTAAAGGCTACGAGACTGAAATACTGAATAATTGCTACACGGGATATTCAATAAGAGCTACAGAGCTATTGCAAAATGCTGTCTTTTTCCCTCCGCCCCGAAATCCTATTGGGTCCATCCTATGGGAGCCTGCCACCTCTGCCTAAAAAACAGCAGCCTCCTTCTTCTGTGGCAGTGGTGCCCAGAAGGACTGCTGAGAGCGTCCTCCTCTAAAGCAATTGGAAGGATTCCTACAAGGTGTCTCAAAATGGAAGCGTTCAGGCAGTACGTTTCTGCTTCTCAGGGCAAGAGGTAACAAGTTCATCCTGTGAAGTAGAACCGTTTCTGCCCCAGAGCAAGAGAGGAAATAAAATACAAGAGCCTTCTGATGAATTCTCTCTCACTCCGAGTTAATGCGGGCATCCAGAACAATGGCTGCATCTAACCAGAGTTGAAGCCTCCATTCACGGCCCTGCGCTCCATGCCCTGTACAGGAACAATGGGCCATTCTCACCGCTTCCCAACCAGTCCTGGCCTTTCAACGTGCCTCCTTCGTGGAGAGCCTCTTCTCTTTCAGTGTCCTTTGATTAAAGAGCACCTTTCAACACTCTAGTGTCTTATTTTTATTATTATGTCAGAAAAGAAACTAATGTTAAAATAAAGTTTAAATCACCAAATCTTACAGTTCTTTAATTTATAATCAGGGTTAGAAAAGTCTTAAGGAAACATTAGAAAATAATTTAATGTTAAACTATGGAATTCTGGTCAAAAAAAAAAAGATTCATACAATATGACTGCTTACACCCTATTAGGAAGGGTTTATATAGGATATGAAGCTAGTAGTAGACAAAAAGCAAACACAACAAAACACGGAAGAACTGGGCGGGTGATGGGAGGAGGCAAAGGAGAGGCCACTAGGAATCCTCCAGGTGCAGATATGCAAATGAGTACCCGGAAGGCAAAGGTAGAAGTTGAAACTACTTATGTGGCTGAGGCACTCAGCAGTAGGACAAAATGGCCGTGATGTTCAGTAGGCTGGGTGACACAGACCCAAAACAAACAGATCAAAACCGGGTAGACTCAAACAGAATCCTTGAGAGTATTTTACTTCGGACTTGACGCAATGGAAGGAATACTCTAGAAATATTGACAAAGCAAGTAGGGGCAGCACATGACTTGAAAAAAAGGAAGTGCTAAAGCCTCCCTGAGAGGAAAAAAAAATGTCAGAAAACCATGTCTGTTTAAACAACCTGGTTATAAGGACAGAGACAAAGAATCAGAAACCACAGAAAAAGAAGTAAATTGATTAAATAAAGCACAATGGAAAGGGAAACAGGAAAGTCGTGGTTCAGGCAAGGAACGAGGACAGGGCTCCTTGATTAGATCCTATAACTGAACAAGCTCTGCCAGAGAGAAGGGCCAATTTATGTATACGTTCTGTTAACATTCCACAGAATTAATAACCCATTTCAATCCGTTGGCCTCCATAGTAACTCCATCCCAGAAGACTAGTTCAGTATCCTTGAGAAAGCCCTAGAATAAACCCACATAAGTAGCAGATCCTTTGTCAGCTTTCAAATTCCAGCCACGGACAAGATTTACATAATCTCAAAGCATTACATCCTTAAAATGAATACCAAAAAAGGTGGCATCACAACAATCCAGGAGGGTAACGATAAGCCTTCCAGTCACAATCGTAACAAATAGAACAGTCCACAGGTGGGACTTGGAGGTGAAATAAGAAGGTAAATAAAAACTCATCTCCATTTTCCGTTCCATACAGAGCCTTCTGCAGATGCTCTGCATTCTGGAGGGTGTGGCACTGCAATCTTTTTGTTATTCAAGAAATATTCATAAGGTGGCCCCGATGTGCTATCAGGTCTGCTGAAGATGCAGTCCAGTGTCTCATCCAAGGGTCAACCACTCCTTTTTAAAACAATTATGTTCTATAAGTATCAACCTCCAGGAGGTTGATAAGAGACTTGGAGAAAAAATTTTCTAACATGCTTCACCCCCTCTGGTCACTTAAAGTCCATGTAAATTACAGAGGCATACAAGCAAATGCATATAGCTGGTGAATAATGCGTGCTCAGGAAGACAGTGCTGTAAAAGCTGACCTAGGAGTTCCCAAGAGGAACAGATGGAGGAAAGCAAGATGTAGCCAATGAAAGCAGAAAAATTGAACTATCATTGCCCAACTTCAGTTGCCTTATCAATTTTAAATATCCAAAATGATGAAAAGAATTGTAACAGTTCTATTATATTCTTTTTATGTTAATGCTGTAAATAATAACTTTCTGTGAGAGTTTTTTCTAAATATTAAATAACTTTTTAGAACAGAATTTTTTAGGGCAATATCTGTATCAGCCTTCTTTTGCAATGAAGTATGGATATCTTCAAATTATACTGCATCTGTTTAATTATGATGTACACGAATCAGATCACTAGCCCAGCCCACACTTAATACCACTGAAACAGAGAAGTTTCTTTTAAGCAGTGGGCCTTGCTTGATGCAGACACCCTCAACTCATCAAAGTGGAGAGGAAAAGTGAAAGTGAGGGCCCTGAACAGGATTGCTGTATCATCACACCCAAGGCTTTGAGATCATCAAGAGAAATGGGGCAGAAAGATGTTAAAAACTGAAGGTACTAGACAACTACAGTTTAACAATATATTGTGGACACAACAGTGTAGTTGCCCACAGGAACTCGTAGACTCATAGTAGCAGTGACTATATGCATAAGACCTGGGACATGTACAAGACCAGTGAACAAATCAAGCCAGATAAAATCCCAGTGTGGATGGGAGAGAGGTTAACAAAGTCCCACCCCTAGCTAAGGAAGGGTTAATTGGCTGTTGGGAGAGAGTCAGTATTCTTCAGGAATACTCCACGAAATTGTTCTATATCCAAGCATACACAGAAAACACTACCTGGATGGGGGAGAAGGGAGGGGAGAGAAAGGGAGGGAAGGAGAGAGGGAGGAAGGAAGTGGGGGAAAGGAGGGAGGGGGAGCAGAGACAGAGAAAGAGAGAAAGAAATAGGGAGAGGCTGAAGGTGAGGAGATGCGGGATGGATTTGATGATTAAAATACATTGTATGCACATATGAAATTTCAAACAATAAAAAGTGTTGATAATTCAAAATTTAAGTATCAAAATTTAACCCTTCTCTTTGAAGCACAAAATCTGAGTCTAAATATGGAACTGATAGCCAGCAGGCACCTGGTTATCAAGGATCTGTCTATTCAGTTTTAAGATTTATTTTTTTTTAAGTTGACATGATTTTTATTTGAAATTTACATTAGAGTAAATGTAATGAGGCAATACATTAAATTTTTCATTAAATTATCAATTGTTATTTAGTGCTTTATTATTTTTATACATTACCAACTATTTTTTTTTAAATTAGGTATTTTCTTTATTTACATGTACATTTTCCCTTTCCCAGGTTCCCCTCCAAAACAAACAAACAAACAAACAAACAAAAGCAAGAACAAACCCCTTTTGTCTCCCCCTCTCCCCATGCCTGCCACCCCACCCTCTCCCACTTATTGGCCCTGGCATTCCCCTACACTGGGGCACAAAACCTTCACAAGGCCGAGGTCCTTTACTCCTACCAGTTTTAAGATTTATAAGCATTTTTTTCAGACATGACTGGGAAAAGATTTGCCTTTTTTTTTTTTTTTTCTGTTTCTGCTTGTAGTCAAAGCATGACCTTGCTAGGTGTAGGTGCCAGTTAGATTAAGCAAGAGAACCCTGGGCCTCACTCCCTGATGGCAAGCCATTCCGCCAGATGAGTACATTCTGGAGCCAGAACTGCTCATTGTCTTTCTGTGACGAAAATACGGATGCCTCTATGTGATCGATTTCCAAGAATATTAACTAAACTAGAGGAAATGAGTACACTTTAAGGAAGATCTCTTTTTTTTTCCAGAATATACTCGACACATCTTTGGGCCCCTACCAAGAGTAATTTTCACTATGGCGGTTGTTCGATGTGCCCAACGGAATGACATGACTCTAGCTGAATCAGTCAGGCAAATCCACTTAGAAGTTTGGAAGCCGAGGTCCTTTCCTCCTAGTGTAGGGGAATGCCAGGGCCAATAAGTGGGAGAGGGTGGGGTGGCAGGCATGGGGAAGGGGGAGGCAAAAGGAGTTTGTTCTTGTTGTTTTTGTTTGTTTGTTTGTTTGTTTTTTGGAGGGGAACCTGGGAAAGGGAAAATTTACATGTAAATAAAGAAAATATCTAATAAATAAATAAATAAATAAAATAAAATAAAAAAGAAATTTGGAAGCGACATTCCCAGAACCCGGATGAATCTTTTATAGCACCGAGTTTGCCAGAGGTAATTCATGAACTCATAACTTGCAATTTGTTTGTTTGTTTGTCTGTTTGTTCTTTGGTTTTGGTGTGTCTCTGAAATTAAAGGAAGGTATACTAAGGATAGTAAAAAAATCAAGGAAAGCGAGAGAATCAGACGCAGCCAATGGCGCCTGTTTCTAATCCCCGAATACCAGCTGTGTTCTAACCCTGAGTCCTTCATGACATACTTTCCACTTCTTCTTAAGCCAGCTCCAGAATAGTTCTGTAATTTGTAAAAATAAGTACTTTATTCTCACAAATAACATCGGGCACAAATGCATCATATCCTCCCAACTGTTGCCCAGTACTTAGTTCTTCCTTGGGTTTGTTTTTGTAGACTCCTCTGAGTTCTAAAAGCTGGTTGCTCTCTGCCCTGCCTCCTTTGCAGTTCCATATGGGCACATGACTAGGTTCAGTCTAATAGTATGTGAGAGAAAACAGTGCATGCAAATTTTAACGTGTTCTCCTGTAGATAGGCACCAAGCTTTAAGTTTTCATCTTTCAGTTACTCACATACTAACTCAATAGTGGCTTCACTATTTGGCCAATCCACCAACAAGCATTAACAGTGACCTAAGGATAAAAGATTCTATGATGATCTAGGACCATTTTCCTGACTCTACACTGGCAACGTAAGAGCAAAATAAGCTTCTATCTGAGCCGCAATGCAGATCTAAAGAGTGAGTTCCAAAGTATGGTTTCTAACAAGGGATGGTCACTAGCACTAACCAGGGAAGGACAGTATTTTGAGCCTTGCCTAGAGTTACTGGATTTTACCCAGTTAAGAACGAGACTCTCCCTGATCAATACCGAGAGGTTGTCATAACAGACCTTCAGAATACATGCAGAGCTAGCTGAGCAGAGGATCCGTGCGTAGTAATTCTCATTCCAGGATGAAAAGCTGAATGAAGTGCAACATGAAAGAGACAAGCATCCATCCCAGGCTTCCCAGCTGGAAGCAAATGGAGAAAACATGTTTAGTGAACTGAAATTTCTGAAGTCTAAATCAAGAAACTGAATAGATGCCTTGCCAAATTCAATTCTGAACATCACCGCTTGCTGTGTGCGTGATTGATGCTTCTATTAGGGAGCTGCGGGATCCTGGCACTCAGTACGGGAACTGGAGGAGTGAGAGAAGGGGAAGACCACCTTCCGGTTGGTTCTGCCAGCTTATTCTGTCGGTAGTTCCAGTAGTTCCGCAAACAGCACAGTAGCCCAAATCACATTAAGCATCAGGAAAGGAAGAAATGTCAGAGGAGACAAGAAGTGAAGGACCTTCAGATGTGCCTCCTTAGCCTAGTATTTTATAAGGCTTTATGGATCCACTGCTGCTCTGGCTGTGGACGAAGAAGTGAGTTGGTACATAGTTACAATAGATATCCTTCACCTGAATATTTGGATTATTAACCTTAAGTGTGAGTAGGGAAATAATGCAATATAGCATATCGTGCATGCATTTGCTTTGAAGTTGTGTGTTTTACGATTGCAAATTAAATTATAAGTAAAACTAACAAGAAGGCACTTTTTTTTCTAAAATATTGGGTTACAGGGGTGAAGATTTTATTACTGCTGAGGTTTTGGGGGCGAGGTTATTATATTAGTCTATTGGATAGGCTATGGTACTCAATTTATTTGATCGATAATCAAACTAAACCTTTCAATGAAGAAACAATTTGAAGTATTTAAAATTTAAAAAGGAAGGAAAGAAAGAAAGAAAGAAAGAAAGAAAGAAAGAAAGAAAGAAAGAAAGAAAGGAAGGAAGAAAAATAGAGAAAGACGGTAGATGAGCCTGGTCCAAATACAATCAATTGAAACTCTAAGAGAAAAAATACTAAGGTTTGACAAAGAACAAGTAAATCTGCCTCAGGACTACAACCCAGAAAACTTGCCTCCAACACTTTGGGTTGGCTTGCAAAGCATATTTAGAATTCCAGACATCAATTCTACGTCTTATTAAATTGCTACCCAGATAGCCCAAGACTATCATGCTAGTCAGTTTCTTAAAAATCTCTCTCTTACCCTCACTCTGTGTGTGTTTCTCTATTTCTCTGTCTTTAGGAATCTCAATGCATATAGTTTATCACCGTGTATTATCTCCTTCTATACACACAGTGTATACATACACATTGTATAATATATATTATATATTGTATGTTATATATTATATGTTATAGCTTACATGATATGTTATATTCTATGTGTTACGTGTTACATGTTATGTGTTATATGTTACATGTTATAAATTGAATGTTGCATGTTATATTGTCTATTGTATAATTATATATTATAGATCATTTATTATATGTACATTATGTATGTATATAATGTATGCATGCTTATATATACATTATAATTATTTATATATTATTATATACATTATGTGTATACATATTTACATGTGTGTAAATAGGTATATATGTATGTATATATTTGTATATACATATATATGCACATTTTGTTTAGACATATAAATATATGTGTGTATAGATATTGTGTGTAAGAAATGTATATACACACACATATACAGAGAGAGAGAGAGAGAGAGAGCACCAAAAAAAATTCAAACATGGCTAACTATAACAAAATACAGATAAAATTATATCTTAAATAATAACCGCTTTTCTTTTCTTCCTGAGTTTGGAGAAGGATTCTTGATGGTTATTGTTTTCACATGAATAACAATAAATAATTAAACAAACCCAATAGTTGCACACTGGTTTCTCTTTCCTTCCTGTAGGTCTAAGGAGATCTGATCTTTTTTTTTTTCCCCTTCCAAAATGATAGTCACTGTGACATTATCAAATACTACCAAGAAAACAGGCTGAAACATGTATACTCACCAAAAAGCTGTCTGAAAACAGTGCCCCTGCCTATAGTCTCCTCCAGGAAGTAGTTAAAACAGCTCTCTCTGGAGCACATGTTAGGGTACCCTTCAGATCACAACCCAGGAGCACCTTCCTTTCTGCACACATGTACAGGGCTATAACTGTTAGGCAGACACACCTGCAGCAAACACCTTAAATTCAGTAAATTACAGTCAATATTTTAAAGCCAGGGTGTTTCTACCCACAAACTAAGACCTTACAGCCTAAGAGAAATATTTTACTTGTTGGGGGACCCAGGAGATCTAATCAAGTCCCAAATAGTTTCAGTTACAGAAATACTCTCAGGAAAGAAAGTGATTTGGGATTAATGTAACTCCAGGTGAAAGAGTGAATTGAATTCATGCTTTAATAGAATGGAATTTCCGTCGCTTGCTCAAAAATAATACAAGGTAATTGTATATTGGCAAAACTTCTCAGGTTTCTTAAAACTTAAATTGGCATAACATCTATGACAGCAAGTAACATAAGACTTCAAAACTCTCATCTGGATGAAACTAGGAAAATAAATACTGAATAAGATAGCCCAAGCACAGAAAAGCATGCTGGATGCTCTCTTTGATATGTGGACCCTAGTTTGAACCTATAACTTTATGTGTCCTACTTAGAGGTCCTGTTGAGGCCAGCAGTATAGAAATAGGCCACGGGGAGAGAGGTGTGCTACAGGAAAGAGTGGGTAGTGTATTGTAGATGATATCATGGTAGAAAGCGAGGAATACAGAGTAGTGAAAGACTTAAGAAAGGAGAGAGTGAACAGCTGGGGAGGCAAAGGGATGGGGCAAGATGATCCAAAATGAAGAGGGTATCAATAAGCCACATGGAAATCTACAATCTTATAATCAATCTAAAAGTTAATAGAAAAAGAGATACCCTGAATGGCTTGAAAACAAAAATCAAAACAAAACAAAATTTAGAAAAAAAAAAAAAAAACCCTCCATCTTAAGCTATGGGAAATTAAACCAACACAGCGATGTTAGATTTGGGATATCTCCTTAGAGATTGTTGATCAAGGAGGTTCTAGGTTCTAGAGGCTACCACAACCATACATATTTTTTGTCACTGCTATTGTTTGCCCACCAGAGCTAGGTGTTGTAACTCCTTTTTTGAAGGCACTACATACTTTGCTTGCATTATATAGTGTAAGCTGGATTTGAACTGGAAACTTTTTCCCTGCTGGAAAGTTTCAAAGTGCCAACTGGTAATAGTAGAAAGGCTAAGGGGGAAGAAAGAGCATCAACGGTCTTACCTAGATATGAAGCTGTCAACTAAAATACTAACCCACTAGGCAAGGTGTGCACACCTCTGCGATGATGACTGTTGTGGTAGTCACACGCACCATTTTATTTGACTTGGGGCCCGTTCCATAGAAGAAATACATAGGAGGAATTCTATACATGTTACTGCAAACCTACTCAAAACCCCATGGCAGGGAAGGTCATTGGGCTTCAGAGAGAACTTAGTTCTATTGTGTAGCTAAACTGACATAGAGTTCATTCACCTTCTAAATATGTACGTCTATAATCATGACCAATTGCCCTCAGCCTCAATCAGAGAAGTCTCTCTAGTGAACTATGATGAGCCATTATGACTGCACAAGATGTTCAGGATAAGTGGTGGTTGAATCTCAGCCTTAGAGATGGCATTTATATCATCTCTATGGCTCATGGAATATCGCAGAAGGGGGTGGGGAATAAGGGCTGTAAAATGTCACCTTATGAGCAATACAGAGAGGTATGTATTCCTGTCACATGTTCTCAACTATGGATGATTGGACTGGGAATGCACAAGAATGGACCCATCGACAACCAGGCAAGGATGGAGAAGGGTCTCCAGGAGCCCTACTCCTTACTACTGAACTAATTTCTCTGAATAGATTCAGGGAATAGGGGAATCATTGTCTTCAGCTGTATAACCACCGGTGACCCCTCCATATTCCAATGGATAGTTTTAACCCAAAGCACACACATATCTCTCTGATTCATCTAAATAAGTGACAAAACAAATTCAAAAGTCATGAATTTGAAAAAGGACCATATAGGACAATGACTCACAACCTGTGGGTCACGGAAGACCATCGGGAAATGCACATATTTATATTATAATTTATAACGGTATCAAAATTACAGTTATGAAATAGCAACAAAAATATTTTTATGGCTGGGGGTCACTACCACACGAGAAACAGTGTTAAAGGACCAAAGCATTAGGAAGGTTGAGAAACACGGATGTAGGGGAAAGTGGAGATTAATCGAGGTTGCAGGGTGGTAAGAGAATTGGGGAAGTAAAATCAGAATACGTTAAATGCACATGAAATAGTCAAAAAGTTAATTTGTCAAAACCAAGTCTCCAAAGCAAGAAGAAGAGAGTCTAACCATCACCACTTCACGTTCTCTACCACAAAATAGAAGGTCTCTGACAAAGAGAAGCAAACACAGACAAAAACTGAAAAGGTCTCTTTTCTATCTCAGCGATTTTGAAAACAGTTAAGTGAAAGACCACCATTGTGACATACCTAATACAGGTGAGAGGCATTTTAAAGAGTCATTTGAATACCTTTTTTTGGCAAGGGGATGCAATAAAGGAAGTCTTTAACCACCAAAATATAATGTAGTATAAATATACACACACATACACATACATACATGTATACATATGCATATACACATACACATACGTATACATATACGTATACATATATATCTGGACAAATAATACCAGAGTAGATTTGGTCTGAGACTTAATTCCCATCTCTGACGAAGCAGAGTTAAAAGTTTACTAGGCTCGCCATTGGTGCCTGAGAAACAAAGTGTGGAATGTAAGTCTATCAAAGAAAATTTACCAAACCCAGACGCCTGAACAAAGAGTGGTGCCCTGGTTTGCTTTGCTGTGATGGACACTATGCCCCAAAGCATGCCCCACCTATTGGACACACTTAAGCAGACGTTAGAACAATTAATGGAGGAACCACTCTCATCTCTCTACTTTTATTGTGCGATGCTTACAAGCGTTGCATCTTTATCCCTAAAATTTACACTAGTGGGAAAATGAAACTATTTTCTCCCATTTTTAAAATAACAGTTCTGGGGTGGTTTTGGCTGCTGTGGTTGTTTTTGTTCTGTTTTGGCTTTTGTTTCCGTTTTTGTTCCTTTAGCCCAACGTTCTAATATGGCTTGTCACAGTATCATTTCTGAACTTTGGGTTCGTTATTGTTGCTGCTGTTGTTGATTTTTCATGAAATTTGACTTTAAAAAAATATTTCATGGTGAGCGTTATGGTTCTGTGGGTAAAGTCACCTGCTGCCAAACCTGACAACCCCAGCCCTGTCCTAAGAACTCACACGAGCACTCCAACATGTCTCACATAGCTTGCTTATACTCTCTTATGTTCAATTTCAAATTGTCATTCTTTTCACGTATAATTAAAACTTCTCTGCTAGAGGGCTTTCCTTTCATGGTTAGTAGGCTAACAAATGTGAAAAGCACAATGATGGCTAACAAATGTGAAAAAGCACAGTGATGATGCATTGAAAGACAAAGAGAAGCAAACACAGACAAAAACTGAAAAGGTTTCCTTTCTATCGTCTGTTCTTGTGTCTTCCTCTGACTCCCTTTCCCCCTTTTTCCTACCTTCTCCTCACTTCCCATAGGACAGTCAGCACTGTCCTTGGTGTTCAGAATAAGTAAGTAAGCAAATACAAGTAATATAAATTGGATTTTATTCAACAATATAAAGTATACTTAATTCTTTCAGTGCACATAGAATGCCAAGGTGCGCAAGGGCATTCCACAAGTAAAGGAGATTGACTTGTGATACTCTGTTATGACTGAAATTAAATTCAGCATGAGTAGAATAAACACAAATTGACCTGAGTATATCTCTCCCTCTCTTATGAAAGCTTGGACGCCTATCAATTCCCTAACTGTGTATTCATTTAGAAATTTAAACTGGGCATACCCATGCCCTCATATGATATTTCACTATGTTTGATACAGAAAATGCATTGAAAATACTTATTTCCTCACAGGGATGTGGTGCTGGATACACAAACACAGCAGTGTTCTTAAGGGCTTGAATTCCTTGTGTGCAACATATCCGTTACTGTTCTTGATGTCTATGTTTTTAATTAGTATCATGGATGTATACATAATTTTTTCTGAGCCAAAAATGTCAACATATACATAAGAAACTGCTAGGTTTGAAAACTGAAGAACCAATCGAACTTTGATTTTGAATATGTATCATTTTTAGAAATTGTGGAAGTGGATTGTGAAAGAAAGACTTATGGAGGTTGGTAATGAGAAGTCCTGGGGCTGGAGTGATGACTCTGTGGTTACGGGCACTGACTGTTCTTCCAGAGGTCCTGAGTTCAATTCCCAGCACCCACAAGGCAGCTCACACTTGTCTATAACTCCAATATCTGACACTCTCACACAGACATACATGCAGGCAAAACACCAAGGCATATACAGTAAAAGTAAATAAATAAATAATTTAAAAAGAAAAGAAAAACCATTGTCTTTCTGAGTCAGTTATTTGTATCCTGTTACTGTGATAAGCACCATAATAAAAAGTCATTTATGGAAGAAGTTGATTTGGGCTTATGGTTCCAGAGGGTCCAGCTCTATCATGATTGAGAAGCACACAGCGAGTGGCCATCATGGCAGCTGAGAGCTTACATCCTCAGCCTAAGCATAAAGCATAAACAGCAAACTGCAAGTAGGGTGAGACTATATTACCTCAAAGTACCCCTAATGACGTACATCCTCCCGCCAGAAGGCACTTTCTAAAATGCCCCACACAGTACGCCAACTGGGGACTAAGTGTTTAGATACTGGAGCCCATGGAGGACATGTCTCCTTCAAGCCATCACACTTGGGATGTGTTGCAGCAAGAAAGTGGTACATGCTTCTGCTTTGGAGTCTCTGAAATGCAGGCCACCAGGAAGAGCAATCCATGAGCGATCCAAACAACCAATATTATTACAGTAATAGTCTCAGCTTTTATTTCAGTCACTATTTTATCTCTTGGACTAACCTATGAATGAATACAAAAGGGATCAGAATGAATAGAATAATTGGTAATTAGTTTAACTAAAATTAATGATTTTGACTCATTAGATTATGATTAGGTTCCTGATTACCAACATGACATCTGCCTTCCTTAACTAGCTTTTACTTTATCACTTCTAGGTACTCTCGTATTCTGCTCTCACCTCGTATCAACCATCCTATGTATAAAAGGTATAATACTTTCCCTGCTTACTATAGTTTTAGTAGCCACCTTAAATTTTAACTTCATAATCTCAATCCCCATTACTCCTTAATGTTTGCAGCATGCAAGGCAGCGGGAGTTCGAGAGATGCAGCTCCATCAAATGAAGCACGCAGCTACAAAAATATCCCCTGAATGTGCAGATTCCTATCTAAGAACAAGCCAAAGCAAGTAAACACATGGCCTAACTGACGACAGTCTTGATGATGAGCAAAAAAATTAGTTTCCTTTTCCCTCAGTATTGTGTAAGTGTCTTCTTCAGGATTACAGCACTCCATACTACCGGGGAACTCCTTAAGGAGAGACGTCAACAACTCTCCCCGCCCCCCAATAAAAAGCTTTAAGAACTCCTTGAATCTGACCAGATTCACTGGGGCCCTCCCTGCAGAGTCCCACTGCAAAGAAGTCTCTGGGTAGAGAAAGGTGTCCAGAGGGACCCCGGACCAGCTTCCTGGAATAAGCAGAAACCAGCTGAGCCAACCAATACAATGGTAAAAGACACTCTCTAACCTGGTGAGCTGCTGTAGGCTGTGTAGTGTGCTCCGGATTCCTGGATTTGTAGCACCCCATGCTGGAGTGAGCTCTGTAGATGCAGCTTTCTTTGAGTTGCTTCTTCTCTTGTAAATAACCCCTCCCACATGTTCCTGTAAGTAATACCAATAAAACTCATTGATTCACTAACTTGGACTTTGATAGAATCCATACTTTGGTCTGTCATGGGTTCCCCATCTGCAGAGGTAGGCAAGTATGCTTTGTATCCCCAGGAAACATTTTGTCACATAAGACTCAAAACTTATGACAGTTTTGCCTGTGCAGTGCTACCAAGTAGATTCTAACTTAATTGTGAGAAACTAATTGTAGATACTGGTCAATGTGTGGTTCTGGGTAATAAAGGTCACTTGGGAGAAATAATCTTGAGGTATTTTTCCAAGTGCAGCTTGTCCTAATGAAAAATAATAACTATCATTTCTAGTCTAAGTTGGGAGACAATATGCTAATCCCATTTGAAAATAGTCTAGAGATGATTTTTGTCAACACCTGAACGCACATCTTGAAAATTATTTCTAAAGATATTTAAAGCATATTTTTTATAAGTTAGGACACTCAGAGAAGATCTAAAAACCATTAAATTATGGCAGCCTCTCGTTATCCTGCATTCATATGAACACTTCTCTCTATTCCAAGTATGTCTAATACACTATGAGTCTCATGTTCACAGTTAACTTTTCTGTGTATGAGTCATCTTCTAAGAAATAATATTAGTTAATGTACCTAACTACAAATATAAAATAAAATCTATGGTGTGGTGAAGGTTATAAGGAAATCAAAAAGAAAAACATCTAAAATCCAATCTTATGTACATCACCTGCATGTCTTTGGTGTGTTTCTACAAAAAAATTTTCTGTCCCATTTATAATCTGTGGAGCATTTTTGCCTCTTCCTGTATCTTTTTCTAACTTTTAACAAGAAATATCAGCTGGGGCACAGTACCTCCAGTGAACTCTGTGCACAAGAAATATCTTATCTGTATAAGCCAAATTACTTAGTTGTCCAATATATATATATATATATAGTTGTCCAATGTATATATGCATTAAATATATATATATATATGTGTGTGTGTGTGTGTGTGTGTTCCTTTTCCTTTTAGCCTCATATAATTGAAGCAACTAAATATATCTCTAGACAATTTTAATAAGTTCATATTCTAACTATGCCCATAAAACAATTTACTTTCTACTTTTCACGAATTTTTGACACAATACCTAAAACACTGAAAAATGCTCTAATGGAAATTTTAGTGACATGCAAATGAGGGAAAGTTTAAGTTTTGAAACATAAAACTACTTTATTAATATTTGTCTTACTTCCTCCACTTAAAGAAATAATGAAAGTTAAAAGGTTAGTGTTTTGTTTTCTTTTAATAGCATAATACTAGAATAGTATAAAACATACCAGATACTACTGAGGGACTAGGAGCTAGGTTGGTTCCCTGACAAGTAGACAAGGAGGGAAACCACCGTAACTCAATCATGATGAAGATGGGGAACTACCAATCTTCGTCACCCACCTGACCTCAGACAAAAGCATGGACGTTAAAAACAAAAGCCCTGTGGCCTTTTCCTCCTGCCAGTAGGGTACCTGCTGATGGACTTTCAGTAGAGGAGGAAGACTCCTTGAAGATGCTACAAAACCGCAGCCATCAAGGAGAAGCTGGGTTTGGGTTTTCCCAGTTCCCCCTCTGTTTAGCTGAGGTCTTTGTCTCTGTGTGCACGATGTATGTGTGTGTTGCTCACCCATAATGAAAGCCTTTCTGCTACGGCTGATTATATCTGCCCTTCTTTGCTCTCTTCAAGACTGCTTCAACGCTGCCTATCACAGTCAAGTTTATCCTGTTTGTTAGTTCTTTAATTGACAGAGAAAAGAAACCTAGATGGTAGCATAACTAGTAATTGATAATAATAATAATAATAATTAATAATAATAATAATACTGGCTTCTACAAACACATTCATTCCACTTCTCTATAAAATGTGAAACCATCTCTGCATATGCAAAACTACACTTCGAAGTTTCAGTTGTTCAACAGACCATTTCCCTTTTCGTCTATCAAAGCCTTCACTGCAGCAAAAACAATAAAATGCCACCAGTAATGAAAAAACAAGAGCCTTAAAAACATCATCAGTAGGTTCTTAACTTATGGAACAAGTGGAAGTTTCAAGTTACTAGCACCTAAATACTTAAAGGTAAGTTAAACACATAGTGTTATGAATCTGAGTAATTTGATAGCTTATAATTACAATAATTCTAAAGAAAAATTGCCTTTGATGATGACTTGGGGCTCTGAAAGTCAAGCCCTCTATCTGCGCTTTGCACACTCCTCTTTACTTGCACTTCTGAATAAAGCCATCTATATAAACCACAACTTAGTTCCTGCTTTTGGTATTACATCCATTTCTCATATCCACAAGCATTTCACAAACCATAGTTTAAACAAATAGCAATTGAAAAAAAAACAGTCCACTTATTTCTCTCTTCTTTTACCTACTACTATTTTATTAACAGCATAAATATACAAACAAAGTTAGAGGTTAATAATCATAAACACAGAGTGGCAAGCACAAATTTCAATGGGCAGTAAAGAGTTCAATATTGCCATCATTAGCTGTCATTAGCAGTCATCATAACTTAGGTCTGAAGCCCCTAGATTTAACTGACCTCCTGTGCAGAAGTCAGCCAACGAAACCAACTGAAGAACACAAGTTTCATCACAAAAGGTTACGGAAGATGGGTGAATGCTCTCCCCAAAGGGTAGAGGCAAAGAGAGGAATTAAGGATAATAAGAGAAGAAGGAAGAGGAAGAAGAAACAAGATAAAAGGGGAGGAAAGGAGAAGGAAAAGAAGGAAGGGGAGGGAGAGAGGAAGGGGGGAACAAAGAAGGGAGGGAGGGAAAAAAGGGAGCGAGGGAAGATGGAAGACAAGAAGACCAAAGAAATACTAACTAGTTAGCAGCAGAAATTATACAGGCTATTCACTATTTTTTGTGTTTGTCAAGAAGTAGATATATTGATCATTATAAATATTACCATTTTTACTGATATTCAGCTACCCAACATTTCTCATTTTCTTTATGTCCAAGTAATCACAGGACTGGTTCTGGTCAATACAGCAGGAGGGTTTGAAGCATTTGCTTCGTAGCACCTGGCTTGCTAGACCTCCTGTCCTGAACCCTTAGTAATCACCAGTGCTGCTATCCAAAAGGAAATCTCATCAACCAAGGCACCAGGTGACTCTGTTGAAAAAAGCCCACCTCCCCAAGGTGTGTTGGACTTAAAACATCTATAAAAAAAAATTTAATCAAAACTACTGAGATCTAGAGTTAATGTCAATTCTGACTGACTCAAAGCATAGGATTATAATTGTTCTCTTCTCAAAAGTAGTATTCCATTTGTAAAAGAACAGTATTTGCTGTTCATTTGCTCTCTGTGATGCATGGCTGTCTTCACTCTGCAGTGAGCAACAGCAGCATGACAGAACACAAAACAGACACAGCTGGGAGTGTACTTATCCAAAGAAGTGCCAACAAGTAATCAGCAGAAATAAGACCTGTCATTGACTACTCTCAATTCACAAAGCGCAAGTTACCTACTTCCCTATGTGCGACATGAAAAATAAAAACCGTTTCTCTGAACTGTATAACAAAGTTAAGTATCAAATATATTTGAGGATAGAAACATTCTATTCTTTTCTAAATTCCTGATCGCTTAGTAAAGGGTCCTATATTACAATGAGGAACAACCATCTATTTAGTAATAGGTAGTCTACAATGCCAAAGCCTATGGCAACAACTCTTTCAACTTTCTACCTGTAGCTTTGCTTCACAGAACAACTGAGAAAATGTTCATTATGAAGTATATTGCTAGTAAAGTGTTAAATTCTTTGTAATGTATTTAATCCCCTTTTATCATCCAGCCACTGGAGAGGTAGCCAATGAACAGAATGGATACATTTGTTGTGGAGAGAAGCAGTGACCAACAAAGGCTTATGTGGGAGGATGCAGGGAGAAGGACCAATTTGAGAAAGAAAACAAGAGGTGAAAACAGATAGAAACTTGGAATAGCTGTCCAAGCTTGATGGGCACAGCATGTACAAGGACCATGAGGCAAGGCTGTTCTTGTATTTAAAAAAATAATATTAAAGCCATTTCAATTGAGACAACATGAGGCTATCATGGATGAATCAAATCCTATGGAGAACCCCAAACTGTATAAGCAAGAGAATGTTTTATGTAAAGGATGAAAATTATTTAAATTATGCTTTCCTTCCTTACTGCGTGTGTGTGTGTGTGTGTGTGTGTGTGTGTGTGTGTGTGTGTGTGTGTGTGTGTTGTGTATGGGGTATATACTGTTTGTTCGTGTGGGTTTATGCACATATGTGTTTAATTGTCAGTGTGCATGTGTCCATGAATATTGTGAAAGAGAAAGGTCTATGTCTGCTGTCTTTTCTTGATCACCTTCCACCTTTACTTTGGGAAACAGGGTCTCTTGCTGAACCTGGAGCTGATCAATTCGGGTAGGATTGATGGAATAGGTTCAGGGATCCATCTCTTTTCATGGCTCCAGAGATGGTAATGCAGATTCACGCTGCCAAGCCTGACTTATTTAGGAGAACTCTGGAGACATTAGAAGTGTTATCTGCAGAAAATGAACCAGCTGGCAGGCTGCGACGCAGGCATATGAAGTACACACAACCTTGGTCTACAAATCCATCCATCAGACCTTCCCAAGGACATGCAGTTTGGAAGACAGTGCATTGCAAAACACTCATTAGTTTTTGTTTTTTAATGTTCCATAAGACTAGCAAAATTAAGAACATCTGGGCTTACCAGTAACATAATGTATAAAGTCATTTCCTCAAATTTCAGTTAAAAGTGACCCAATATAAAATTGAGCCCTTTAAAATATAATATTTACCACAAGTGAAACCAGGCTGGACCCAGAATTCCAAGGGAAAAAAAATTACTGTATGAAAGGACAATTCAAGCCGGGCGTGGTGGCGCACACCTTTAGTCCTAGCACTTGGGAGGCAGAGGCAGGCGGATTTCTGAGTTCGAGGCTAGCCTGGTCTAGAAAATGAGTTCCAGGACAGCCAGGGCTATACAGAGAAACCTGTCTCGAAAAGAAAAAAGAAAAAAGAAAAAGGACAATTCAAAGCCATTCCCTGGTGTAGTGACCATAGAGTCTAGAAAGTAGTCTGTGAATATCCAAACAACTGCCATCAGGACTCAGAGGAATAAAGTTATGAGTTAACCTGGTCTATACACACTGTTATGACTAGAAAAGTAAACTAGATTTTATAACATTTATTAACCAATGTATAAAATTTTGAAAAACATGAGTAAATTTCTTAGCTATCATTCACTATAAAGATCCAAATATCGAATTAACTTCCTTCCCATATGTATTTACATTGCTTGAATCTATGAAAAATACTGTTTGTTATCATTTTAATTCATTCATATATTACTATAAAAAAGACCATGTCAGATTTAGCCCTCCTGGATCACTCACTTTTATTATTAATTAAAAAATCATGTTGTAATAAGCATTTTCAGGCCATATTCTCAAGGGAAACTCTCTTTGTGAAAGATTGAGAATGTGTGCAGTGCTGGGCTCTCTGAAGCTATTGTTGCCTATAAAAAATAAATGCAAATGACTTGTGAACTGCATATTGTTCTCAGGCCTCGAGTTCTGTGTAAAAGAGTTATGTTTTTTTAAGAACAAAACATACAGATTCATTATCTAATGTGATAAATATCAGCCCCTGAGAAATACACCACCACAATTATAATTGCAATGACAATGGGCTACTACTTTTCAAAAACAAAGTCTTGCCATTAACCAAGGCTGGCTTTGAACTCAAGATCCTTCTATGCCTGCTCATTGAGTGATGTCAAAACAGTTCTATGCCACCACACTCACCATATAGCACATGGTGTGTGTGTGTGTGTGTGTGTGTGTGTGTGTGTGTGTGTGTGTGGGTGTGTGTGTGTGTGTGTGTGTGTGTGTGTGTGTGTGTGTGTGTGTG
>JADRCD010206848.1:19159-33833 GCA_019843815.1 Montemys delectorum
GTGTGTGTGTGTGTGTGTGTGTGTGTGTGTGTGTGTGTGTGTGTGTGAGTCTGACAATACTGAATGCTTACTTTCAAATTTAGAAGACGGGGCTGAAAAGATGGCTCAGTGGTTAAAAGTATTAACTGTTCTTCCAGAGGTCTTGAGTTCAATTCTCAGCAATGATGGTGACTCACAACCACCTGTAATGAGAAATGATGCCATTTTCTGGTGTGTCTGAAAACAGCTACAGTGTCCTCATCATATATATAAGACAAGTAAATAAAATCTTTAAAAAAAAAATTAGAAGGCAGGAAATTGGTATTTTCCATTTCTATCTTCCTCTTAATGTAGTTCCTCTTTATTAGCCTTGGGTAATATTAAAATGAATCTCAGTTTTAGTTCTTGTTAGAAAGCCCCTGGAGACAGAGAGAGTTGGAGTTAAACTGCTGACCTACTCTCATATGACTGCCCCGTGGAGTCCTAACATTTGGAGGTCTTAGAGAAAAATATATTATGTGATAGTCACCAGAAAGCAACAGATGTCCTGGGCATATACCCAGAAGGTGCTCCAACATGTAATAAGGACACATGCTCCACCATGTTCATAGCAGCCTTATTTATAATAGTCAGAAACTGGAAACAACCCAGATGTCCCTCAACAGAGGAATGGATACAGAAAGTGTGGTACATCTACACAATGGAATACTACTCAGCTATTAAAAACAATGGATTTATGAAATTCTTGGGGAAATGGATGGACATGGAGAATGCCATCCTGAGTGAGGTAACCCAATCACAAAAGAACACACATGGTATGCATTCTCTGATAAGTGGATATTAGCCCAGAAGATCAGAATATACAAAGTACAAACCACAAACCACAAGAAACTCAAGAAGAAGGAAGAACAAAGTGAGGATACTTATTTCCTTCCTAAAAGAGGGAACAAAATACCCATGGAAGGAGTTGTAGAGGCTAACTATGGAGCAGAGGCTAAAGGGAGGACAATTCAGAGACTGCTCCACCTGGGAATCCTTCCCATATTCAATCATCTAATCTAGACACTATTGTGGATGCCAACAAGTGCTGGATGACAGGAGCCTGAGATAGCTGTCTCCTGAGAGGCTCTGATAGTACCCAACTAATACAGAAGTAGAGGCTCACAGACATCCATTGCACTGAATACAGGGTCCCCAATGAAGGAGCTAGAGAAAGGACCCATGGAGCTGAAGGGTTTGCAGCCCCTTAGGAGGAACAACAATATGAACTAACTAGTACCCTCAGAGCTGCCAGGGACTAAAACTCCAACCAAAGAGTACACATGGTGGGACTCATGGCTCCAGCAGCATGTATATAGCAGAGGATGGCCAAGCTGGTCATCATTGGGAGAAGAGGAACTTGGCCCTGTGAAGATTCTATGCCCCAGTGTAGGGGAATGCCAGGGCCAGTAAGCAGGAGGGGGTAGGGTGGTGAGCAGGGAGAGAGGGGAAGGAACAGAGGATTGTTTTAGTTTTTGGATTTTTTTTTATTTTATTTTATTTCTTATTTTATTTTATTTTTATTTTATTTATTTTTTTGGAGGGGAACCTGGGAAAGGAGATATTGTAAATAAGAAAACATCTAATAAAAAAATAAAATAAAATAAAATAAACCATGATATCAACAACAACAACAACAACAACAAAAAAAAGCAACAGATGTAGAACCAAATGAACTGTGGTTAAATGGACTGTCCACAACAGGTATGATGCACTTGAGTTGTAGGTCTCAGTTACGTTGTATCTTCTCTGGATTAGCAAGTGAACACCTTGTTACAATCCGTGTGAGAAGACAGCAAGGCGAACAGCTTCAAGGCTAAGGAATGGTATTTTGAGCAGGAAGGCACCAAGCCCAATATCATTGCTAGACATTTGACTCTAAATGCAGTAAGATGGAATGCAGGCTGCACTGTGAATGAAAGGCAAAAGTCACCTTCGTTGAGCTGGAGGCCACTTCTCAGATGACACTTCTTGATGGTGATCTTGTCTGTTTGACAGGCTTTAGCATCTCGATGGAAGCAAGCCTCTAAGAGAGAATTTCTAGAGTAGGTGAATTGAACTGGGAAGACCCACTCTAAATGTGGGCATCATTCCATAGGCTGAGGTCCCTGACAGAATAAAAAGGAGAACAGAGACAAAAAGTGAGCACCGGCATTTATAGCTCTTTTCATCCTGACTCTGGAGCCAGCTAGCTGCTCATCTTCCTGCCTGCTTTGCCATCCTAGCTGGGATGGACTGTAACCTCAAGCTGTGAGCCAACATTCCTTCCTTTCACACGTATTTTTACTTTTGTTTTATTGTTGTTTCTCATTGTTGATTAGGTGAGTATGTCCATGTGTGTGTATGTATATGTATTTATTGGTTAATGAGTGTACCTCTGAACACACATGCAGGTCAGAGGACAATCTCAGCGATCATTCTCACCAGGGCTGTCCATCTCCTTTTTTGATACAGGGTTCCTTATTGGCTTAGAGGTGGTTAATTAAGCTAAGCTGGTTGGTCAGTGAGCCCCTGAAATTCTGCTATCTCTACATTATAAGTGCTGGGATTAAAAGCTCATGCCACCATAACTTGTGTCTTTAAGTGAGTTCCAAGTACCAAACCAGATCCTCCCAGCACTTATGAGTGCTTTATTGATGGGACCATCACCCCAGCCATGTCACTGTGTCACAAGAAGAGTGGGAATTGAAGTGAGTGAAGGGGAGAGGGGTGTAGAAGACTTTAGACCTTTGCACAAGGAAAGTGCTGAGAGAGCGTAAAGGGCTATTCTTGTAGCAGGCTGTGGCAATGCTGCTGCCGAGAGTAATACGGTAAGATAGTGCAGACTTGGTTCATGCGGTCTGAGAAGCAGACAATTGGAGCCCATTCATGTGTGATATTTTGGCCTAGAATGTGGATCTTTCCTTCCCATTTGATTTTGTTTTGTTTTGTTTTTGTTTGTTTGTTTGTTTTTTGTTTTCTGAAAACAGGGTTTCTCTGAGTAGCCCTGGCTATCCTGAAACTTGCTCTATAGACCAGGCAGGTCAGAGATCTACCCGCATCTGCCCCCTGAGTAGTGGTGTTAAAGGTGTGCACCACTACACCCAGCATCCATTTCTTGATAAGTCACATGACAGCCAATTTAAAAGTAGTTGAGTAATTGCTTTAGTGAAGGGAATTTCAAGACAGTATAAGGTTGAGTCCCGTGGAACCACTGACTCTTCTGCAGCACTATAATGAAAATGATCAGATTGGGTAGGGCGAAACACAGAGCTTTCAATTTGTCGAGAAAATGAGCACTGGGGAACTTAATGTCCTAGCTAAGGCTAGTGTTGAGAGAGAAGCTATAACTGTTAAAGAGATTAGCACTATTCAGCTAAGCTCTGCACTGGGACAAAGGGAAAGACTCCACTCGGCTAAGCATCCAAGTTGGAAAATAGAACGAATGGGGTTTTCTGCTCCTCCGAAGCTGCGGAATGAAGATGCTGCAGCAAATGTGCTTGTTCTGGATGTGATCACTTTCACATCAATTTAAAAAGATAAAGATAATTTTGTCTAACTTACCATTCTTAATGTTGATTTGTTTTCAAGGTCTGAGATGTATTATTTCTGGTCTTTATCATTTCTGTTGGGAGGACTGATGTGATTCTTAGTGTTTACCTTTGTGAGTGGCCTGGCATCTCTCTCTTCTCTCAGAGCTGCTTTTTATGACTGGCTTCTTGGTTTGCATTTCTATCATTGTAATTAAAACACAGCATGGAGAAGTTTTTTTTACAGCTGCATCTATTTGAAGTTCTAAATACCTATTTTGCATGGATGTTTATTTTCTTTCCTAGATTTGGGGAATTTTCTGCTCTAGCTTCAATAGATAGGTTTTATATATCCTAGGTTTTGAAGGTTTTATATTCCTTAGGCTTTGATAACTGACTCTTCTTCTGTTCTACTTCCTAGGTTTGATCTCTTTATCACACACCAGAATTCTCATAAACTATGGCGTAATTTATCAATTGTTAGTTAATGACTGAATATAGAACATGTTCTGTCTTGTCCTCCAGCCTTGATAGACTTTTTGGTCTATAATTTGTCTACTTTATTGGTGACACGCCCCACTATCTTTTTATTTGATTTACTGGGTCTTTCTCTTGGACATTCTATTATCTCTCGAAATCATATATCTGCTTTTGCGTCCGTGTAACTTTCTTCCCAGGTACTTTCTCCACCCATTTGCTTGTTTCTAGTCCTCTATGAAATACTAACTACATTTACAAGTGACCACTTTACCCAATACCTTTGTGCCATGGGCCGGGCCAGTCAAGGGTCCCTCAACCTGTGGGAGAAATCAGGGTTCCAGTAATCAAGTGGGCAAGGAGTCCAAGAAATGACACACAGATGCGAACACAAAGAAGTGCTGAATCTGAGTGTAATTTCTCAAAGTAAGCATCAGGCTCAAATGGTCATTACAGAAGACAAAAGGAAGTTAGATAAAACACGGGTCAAGGTACATCGAGGTCACCTGATGCATAATGGTTCTACAGGGAAGTATATACCTGTAAATTGGCAGGAACTAGGCAGTGATTACAACTGAAAGAAAGTCAGCCTTATCTAAGGTCAGCTTAGTGAGTGAACTACAATGCCTGATTTCTTTCACTATCTCTCTTACAACGCTGGAGGCAATTTGTCTGAAATAGTAACACTCTTTACGAAATTCCAAGACTATTTGCAAATCATTCCTTGGGGGCACCTCTATATCTAATAATAAAAACAATACTAAGAGAAAGTAAGCAAGACCCTCCATCGATTATCGAAAGGACAAATCTGAACCACATCCATGTAAGGGGAAGACAAGGACCTCCAGGAGACCAGTTTCCTTGAAACTTTGCTTCAGAGACTGCAGCCAAGCTTTTTTGATATGTCACATAAATGCCACTGGAGTGGATGTAACACCATTAGACTGAGTAGTTAAGGTGATTACGGAGTTAAGATCTCTTGGAGCACGTGCTACCAGGCTTTCTCAAACTACTACATTTGTGTGTCCTTGGGATGTTCCTTCATGTCTTACATTGGTTTCTTCCAATCTCAAAAACTCAATACTCAGGAATCCTACAGAGGAGAAACAACTGCTCTAACATCAGCAACAGCAAAGCAAAGAAAATACAAAAAATACTTAAATTCATACATAATCAATTATTCATTAAGGCTCCTAAATACACCACAAAATTACCATAGAAGAGAAAACGTTGCAACTAATGTAGTATGTACTCTGAAATTTAAAAATGTATATTTAAGGTAAATTGTGGCAAATATTATTCTGGGGTTTTTAATCACATTTAGACCATGTAGTTCCCAAATAAAAGATACCAAACTCTCTATATTGATAATAATCCTTAAAGCATTAGAGCCAGGCAAATATCAACTCTCTATGTTATTTTGTCTACTTCCCCATCAATAACCCCAAGATATCACTTGCCATGTTCTTCCTGGGCTGCTCTACTTCAACAGGCCAGCCCTCATGGCCATGCATTCATGATGCACCTACTCAATGGAATCTTCTTCCCTCTTCTCCTCTCCTTCTTCCCTCATGGTTCCTGCCTGAGACTCCCAAGCCCTGAAGCCTTTGCTCTGCCCCCTTCTCCTCTGCCCAGCCGAGGCTGAGGGCATCTTTATTAAATCAGGAATAACTTGGGGATCAAGGTTTATACCACAAAGCTAGCATAGGTGAGGATCTCCTGTCCTTGAGGGTATCCTCCTGAGGCGGCAACCAGATTTTAGGATACAGAATTTAGCATTTGAATACAAGCACTATCAAACCAATTCCCTACCATAAATACAGAAATAGTAAATAAATATTTACTATTAAGTGATGGAGACAGAGAAGGGGACAAATAGAGAAGCAGGGTTAAATAAAAGACAGATAAAGAATAGTTGTAAGACAAAGCACACCAAGTGCTTATTTCATCCCTGAAAGCAATTACATTATACAGCCTGAGCACATTGTGTTTATATATTTAGGAATACACAGATAGATAGACAGACAGACAGACAGACAGACAGACACACACACACACACACACACACACACACCAATGGAAGCCATAAATTTGAAAGAGAGTTGAGGATGCATGATGGGGGTGAGGTTGGAGGGTGAAATGGAAAGGGAAACATTATTTAATCATCAAAGAGACAATCAAGAGATAGAGAAAGAGACTGACCAATAATGAAATGAATAATGACAAAAGGAAATCATGAGTATAAGAAGAAAAAAATGAATCTGGACATTAAAGCTAAAAGTGAAGTTTTAAGATGAATATTGAGTAATCTCACTTGTAACCTCAGCATTTCAGAAGTGGAGGGAGGTGGATTAAGAGTTCAAGAAAGGTCACCATCAGCTACAGAGCAAGCTTGAAGCCGGCCTGGGCTACATGACACCTCC
Organism: Montemys delectorum; assembly: GCA_019843815.1. NCBI lineage: Eukaryota > Metazoa > Chordata > Mammalia > Rodentia > Muridae > Montemys > Montemys delectorum. Next base: position 25,587 of record JADRCD010206848.1, read on the forward strand.
TGTAAAACAAACAAACAAGCAAAAATCTAAGTCAGAATTCCATCACAAACCTGGTTAAAAGAAAACATGGCGAATAAATGCAAAGTGTGGGAGAGGCTCCTTTCTGAGTCCTCTAAGATTGGTGTCTAGGGTTCACAGGACCAGGGCGTCAGGTGGATCTGAGCTGTAGATCTGTATCCCTGCGGTTTAGGCTGGTCTCACCCAACTGTGCAAATGTCACGCATCTACAGAGGAACTGTGTTCACTTCACAGAGCTCAGGCTCCACTCTCACACTCAGGTAATAAAGTCAGCTGCCAGAGGACCAGGCTGCTTCCCACTGTTTACTCCCCTGCCTGAGCCAGGCCTCCAGCCAAGCTATGCCAGCATCTGATCTCTCCTCCTAGGGCTGTCACTTCCTGGGAGGCTGCGACAGGTTGAGCCGGATCTCCCTTTGTGATTGCTCCTTTTTCTCAGGCCTCAGAATAACATGGTCTTAAACCAATGGATTCCATCTCCGATAGTGCTTACGCAAAGCACTCCAAGTCTCATGAGTGACAAAATGTCCTTCACCTCCATGGCCAAAGAAATCTTTATCTTCCCAGAAGCCCCAGGGGGATCAGGTTGGAGAATGAGGAGGGCATGTGCTCCAGGAAGAGCTGCTGACCTTCTCCACGAGGGCTACCAGGCTTACCTTACATGAGCCTTCTCTTCTGAATTGTTCTCTTGTTTCTCTGCACTTTTCTACTGTCCTATCATCCCCTTTGGGGTTCCTGATTCAGTACCACATTTTCCTTGGAGGAGGGGTGTTCTTTGTTACCCTGACTGGTAGTTTACTGCACTACATGAGGCAAGGTCTGACTACCTGGATATTCCACAACTGCAACCATATTGCAAAACTGCCCTTGTATAAGAACTGCCCCTGTATCCCAGAACTACTCCCGAATACCAGAACTACCCCGATATTCCAGACCTGCCCCTGTATTCCACAACTGTCCCTGCATTCCACAACTGCCTCATATTTCAGAACTGCCCCTGAATGCCACAACTGCCCCTGTATTCCAGAACTGCCCCAGTATCTCAGAACAGTCTCTGTATTCCAGAACTGCCCCCCCCCAATATCCCAGAACTGCCCCTGTATCTCAGAACTGCCCCTATATTCCAGAACTACTTTTGCATTCCAGAAGTGCCCCTGTGTTCCAGAACTGCCCCTGTATCTCGGAACTGCACCTACATCCCCTTTCCTCTACCTGGCAGAGTTTATGAAGTCACAAATTCTTTTTATCCAAAAGTATTGATTAACCTGACCACCTGCCAAGCATTCTTCATCCGTGAGGAAAACAGGGGTGGGAAATCAATGCTGCCAGTGCTTTAAGTAATTATAATTTTAAAACAGAAAAAATATTGAGTAGCTTATTATCTTTGTGGTAAATACACCTCCACACATACATGAACAAGCACACCCAGACATTGTCTCTCTGTCACCCGTTGTCATAATTGTCCAACTGTTTTCTCCCTGCTCAGTACCCTTCTTATCGCTGTTCAGGCTTCATGTAGCTCATGGGTTTATTAGAATTCCCTAAAGTACTTTAAACAAAATAGATCCACATCTTTGATTCATCAACTAGATCACTAAGCCTTTATTAAATTCAATCTCAATAAAGTTGTAAGAGAAAAAAAATCTATTAAAACAGAAAAAAGACAGGCATGGGTATTTCTCATCAGTAATCACAGCATTGGAGAGCCTGAGTGAAGAAGATTGTAAGTTCAAGGCCATCTGGGTCACATAGAAAGAGCTTGTTTAAATATACACATAAAAAACACAACTAAACCAGTTTCATATTTTTGCTATTTCCACAACTATAGTGCACATATATAAAGCACAAGAATATCAATAAATTTGAAATTGATATAAGTAAAAGTTAATTTGCAATTCAAGTGTATTTGTAGAAATAGTTATGACAGCCGTATATGGATGGCCATGTTTGGTGAAGGAAACTGCTTATTGCAGAATAACAAGTATAACAATATACGTCTCTCCTCCATTAGGTGGCAGCAACGTTCTTCCATACTGTTAAGTTTTCAAAACTCATCTTCATAAATTGAGGAAGATACACCTCACACAGAGAATTAATACTCTCAAGGAAGAAAAGAGTCTCCATAAATACTAAGGTTATTGATGTATCAAATTTAAAGGCTTCTTACTGGTTAGTAGAGGACACCAACTTCCAAAGTTTTAAAAAGCAAGCAGAATTATTTTAATTTTTCAGTCCAGTTTTAAGAACATGAGGAAGCCGCCTTTCTCACCTTTCTCATCGGTCTCTGTCACCTGACTACCCTCCTGGCTGCAGAATTTATTCCTGCCTAGAAATCCAGACTTCTAAATCACCACAGGATATCATGTAATTTATCCCAATTGTCTAAAAATGCAGAGATCAAGTGAGAGCATCCTTTCCCTTCATCTCCAAGTTTATGAGGTTCCTAAAATCCACTTGTTCCTATTTCATCGATATCCTCAGGTGTGTCAGAGAGGAATCTGAATATGAATACGGTCTTGCCCCCATGGGAGGGTTCCTGCAATACTTACTAGGCGAAAACCTCCTCCTTCGTGGTAAAGACTCCTGAATCAAGGAAGAGTGGGCCGAGGGAGTGGGCTTCCCCATTCTGAGGCAGAACAGGTAAGTCCCAGATCACCATGCTCTAGGGCCTTAGACAGCTATTGTCTCTTAAGTCTCCCTCTTGATCTAACCCCAAGAGAACTCATGCCATGGATGAACCTTGGACATCAAACCCTGTATTCAAAGCCTTTCTTCCTCAGCACCACACTTTCCACTCTCCAAATCCCTCTCAACCTTTAAGTAATGGAAAACACCAATATTTCTCATAACAGAGCAATTAGGATTGTATGAAGGGGAAGTCAGTGGTCTCCCAGCACCAGTATTTTCTTCCAGGTTCCACTTACCTATATCATTCGGCTTTAGATAGTCTAAAGTTTGGTTCCTCCTGATGACCATGGCGGTACTAGTGAATTCTATATTTACTGTTTGTTTTATTTTATCAAACTAAATGAAACATAATTTTCACGCAATAATGTGCTCCAGTTTTAAGGCTACCGTACTATGAGCTTTTGGCAAATGTGTTAATGCAAGCACTGACCTAATCAAGATAGGATGTGTCTACCCCTTACCTGTCAAGTGAGTCCAAAGTCATGCAAAATGAAATACCTTGTACGCAACCATGAGGTCACCCAGGAAGGATAAGAACACAGCCACTTTCTTGAGTGTCACACTGGGGTAAACCTCAAGGAGATCTCTCATTGAAGAATGAACTTCCAGGATGGCCAAGTAGAATCCAGCCCTACCTGAGCTTAGCTGCCTTCCTGCATGTGTCACAGTGGAAAGAAGGCATCAACATACCAACAGTTACTATGTGACTCTGCTATGATTATAAGAATACATGGGATTGATTTTGTTTTCATTTACCTTTCTAAAATTCAAGTAATATATTCATGTTAGTTTTAATATAAAAATTTCAAATTAAATAATAAAACATATTAACATATTATACTAACTTTACAGCTATTTGGCCAGTATTTTTATGCTTCCAATAGACCATCTTCTCTTGTAAAAGTACAGGTATTTTCTATGTTCTCCCTTGTTCCCCAAATGACACAGAGACCTTTTCATTTTTTAATAGGGCCCTTGCACTATAACTGGATAGATTCTGATCTAATCTAACCTGACTCTGCTGCCCAGCCTACTGCCCAGCCTGCTGCCCAGCCACAACTCCTATTAGCTGCCATCTTGTTCTTGCCCTGGCTTCCTGCTTCATTTGTGTTCCCATGGCAACTTCCCTTGCCTACTCTACCTCTCTCAAAGAATGGAAGTCCCTCCCACCTTACATTCTGCCCAGATACAGGCTAATCAGAAGATGATAGAGAACAATGCTTTCCAAAATACTGAAGCAGGAAATGCTTCATAATAATGACAATACCAAAGTCCAGACTGTAACTTGATCACTTGAGTACAGGAACCAGCATTTGAATACACAGTGCACAAAAATATCCCCCAACATTTCCTTTTCTTCAATATGACCTATTTCCAATTTTAAACAATAGTTGTCACTATACCATGAAGGTTTTTTAAGTTTTCTTTTTTTATTTTTTATTAGATATTTTCTCTATTTACATTTTCAAATTTTATCCCCTTTCCCCATTTCCCCTTCGAAGACCCCTCTATTCCATCCCCTCCCCCTGCTCACTAACCTACCCACTCCAGATCCCTTGCCCCGGGATTCCCTTGCACTGGAGCACTGAGCCTTCACAAGACAAGGGGCCTCTTCTTCCACTGATGCACAACATGGCTATCTTCTGCTCCATATGCAGCTGGAGCCATGAGTCCCCTCCTTGCATACTCTTTGGCTGGTGGTTTAGTCCCTGGGAGCTCTTGGGGGGGGGGGGGGAGGAGCATACTGGTTGGTTCATGTTGTTGTTCCTCCTATGGGGCTCTAAACCTCTTCTGCTCCTTGGGTCCTTTCTCTAGCTCCTTCATTGGGGACCCTGTGCTCAGTCCAATGGATGGCTATTCTATGTCTTAACTACTGCATTTTCTCTTGAGCTGAGATCTTTATCGGGCCCCAAAGTATTGTCTTCCATGTCAGGCTCACGATGTCTCCTGCCATTTCCGTTATTGTCTCCTGTCCAGGATCAGTGCACACATGCTGGTACTCAGCTTACTTTCTCCTCTCAGATATAGTCCAGGATCCCTGGCCTAGGCAATAGTACCATCCACAGTGGTTGATGATCGTTTATTTCTCCACCTATGAAGTGAGTCAACTCAAGCTGGATAGGATTGTACTAAAGGCAGGTTTTGGGGGGAGTTGATCTCAGGCAATTTCACTGGCTCTAAGGACTGAGGCCAGGGAAGTCGCCATGGGACTGGGAGAAGAAAGGGCTCAATAATAGAGAAAGAAGAGGAGGAAGGAGAAGAGGGAGAGGAGGAGGAAGAGGGAGAGAGACAGAGACAGACAGAGACAGAGACAGAAAATGTCTGAATTACATAGGGAGGGGCAACCCAGCCCCGACCTAGGAAGGTCAGGGCTGGGAGCAAGGTCTGCCAGGTAGGGACTGAGGGGTGCTGGGAGAATCTAGAGGTCAGGTCTGCTTTGATATGTTGTAAAATAATCCCCCTCCCCCATCCCTTGTCCCTTTCCTGGGTCTGATACCAAATATCCCAGCCTTTTGTTGATTATAAATGAATAAGGGATACCATAATTGTCCATGTCTACTTCCTGCCGACATAGGGACACGCTCTTTGAGAGTGGGCAAACAGCTGGAATGCGGGCCAAGTCCAGGAAGAGCGGGTTGTTTTGCTGCTGTCCAGGTTGTGGGACCACCCTGGAGTAGGAGTGTCCAGGCTCAGTTGAAGCAGTCTGTGAGATTGGGCCAGAGCACCTGTGGGTGACGGTTCTGGAGCTTCCCTGGATGCTGATTCTGAGAGAACACCTGGATGTTAGGGACAGAAGATAGGAATTGAGAGAGAAAAACTTTTGGGGGAGTGTACATTTGCCCATGGACTTGGTAGTTGGAAGAGGGGTTGGGGTGGGGTTGCAGGACCGGGGAAAGGGAGATAATCCACCCGTAGGGATAGGCAGGTGGGAGGGAAACAGGCTGTTAGTTGACAGTACTTCTCTTGAGTCCATTTGACCTGTGGGAGGCAGCTCCCAGTGGCTGCCCTGAGGCTCACAAAAATCTTACAAAAAATAAAGAAAGAAAGAAGAAAAAGTTAGCAAAGATTCCTTTCTCTTTATACCCATTTCCTCACATTTCCTACGGAAGAGAAGGATGGTAAAGATCTTCAATTGATTTCTGACTCCCAGCTTCCTAGCTTCCTTTTCTTTTTTTGTTTTGTTGTTGTTGTTGTTGTTGTTCCTGCTGCTGCTGTTTTTCTTTTTTTTTAATATTTTTTTATTTACATGTAAATTTCTCCTTTCCCAGGTTCCCCTCCAAAAAACAAACAAAAACAACAAGAACAAACCCCTTTTGCTTCCCCCCTCCCCATGCCTGCCACCCCACCCTCTCCCACTTATTGGCCCTGGCATTCCCCTACACTGGGGCACAAAACCTTCACAAGGCCGAGGACCTTTCCTCCTATAGATGATCGAGTTTGCGATCTTCTACTATACACATGCTGCCAGAACATTCAGTTTTTTTCCCATACATAAAATCAGACTGTACAGAGGAGACCCCTGGTTCTAGCTTAATGTCATTAGCCACACATAGATAGGTACAGGGTACTTTAAATGTGGTTAGTGACATTTGAAAAGATGTTATTTTGCATGTGTCTAGCTAAATGAATAAAAAATAAGAGCAGATTTAAAAAATAAATAAATAAATAAATAAATCCTTCAAAACTTGCATTTACCTGCTTCAGAATCTCTTCCTAGACTCTTAAACACCTTCTTAGATCCTCATTTTTTTTAAAAGAAACTTTCCTAGCCTTAGACTTTATCTAAACTTTTTCTATGCAATTATTTACCATGAGTCACAGGTGGTTGACACTGGATTCAAACCCCTCAGAGACCTGCAAAGGATATATCTAAATGGCCTAGGTATCAATTAAAATGACATGCTTACCCCTTATCCGGACAGTCACCCCACTAGGTTCTTGTGATGTAGGTGGAATCTGTGGGGACACAGGTCCCGGGGCGGGGCAGGATCAATCTTTAGCTGCCAGGCCCAACAAATCTGAGAAGCCTTCCTGTGTCAAGGACCTTGAGAGACTGGCCTTGCTTTCACCTAAGCACCTCTAGGCATATCCCACGTCTATTTGCCCACAGTTCAGGCAGGGCCTCAGCAGCACGCGAGGCAATGGAGCAGACTTTCTCAGTGTTTATCCTACCATAATTCTGCTGGGGTCCTTTCTCGTTGTGTCTGTGTCTTCTTGGAGACCTTAGGGTAGTCACAGCTGGGACTGGGAGACTCTGTTGCTTTAAGCATCCTAAGTTTAAAAGATTTTAAATGCGGATCTCTGACAGGTTTGAGGTCCAGTACCTACTAAGCATGTCTGGGTTAGAAAATCTGTGTCTATTTTTAGTTATTTGCTCTAAATTTTACATCTAGCAAACATAGAGCAGGAGGCTAACTACAGCTTTAATAATTAACTGCATCAGTTCTCAATATAATTTTAAATATAATTTCTTAACGCATTGAAGGGCATGATCACGTATACAGTTAGTGGCTATCACGTTGTATTTTTAGTTATAGTAGCTTTAATGAGACTAAAACCAAAAGCGTTATCTTAGTTTAAAGTATCTTTTGGAGACCTGCTTCCCTGCTCCTGGGCGTACTTTCCTCCTGTCTGTGCGGCAGGTGATTTAAAATGAACAGGCTGGTTAGTAATTGTTGTTCGTCCTAAGGGGCTGCAAACCCTTCAGCTCCATAGAACCTTTCTCTAACTCCTTCATTGGGGACCATGTACTCAGTTCAATGAATGGCTCTAACTAGTACCCTCAGAGTTCCCAGGAACCCAACCACCAATCAAGGACTATACATGGTGGGACTGAATGTTCTGGCAGCATGTGTATAGTAGAGGATTGCAAATTCGATCATCAATAGGAGGAAAGGACCTCGGCCTTGTGAGGGTTTTGTGCCCCAGTGTGGGAAAATGCCAGGGCCAATAAGTGGGAGAGGGTGGAGTGGCAGGCATGGGGAGGGGGGAGGCAAAAGGGGTTTGTTCTTGTTGGTTTTGTTTGTTTGTTTGTTTTTTGGAGGGGAACCTGGGAAAGGGAAAATTTACATGTAAATAAAGAAAATATCTAATAATAAAAAAAAAAAAAAGAAAAAAAATGAACAAGCTGGTTGTTCACAACCTTTCCAATCACTGCTGCTACGGTTGCTGCTGCTACTGCTGCCGGTCTACCGCTGCCCAGGACTGGGCTCAAGAAGGACAGGAGGTGGGAGGGGAAGGGGAGGGGGAAGGTGAGGTTATTGGAGCCCTGAGCTCAGAAGGGTGAGGGGAAAGTAAGAGAGGAGAGAGTACCATTCCTAAAAGACCTGTCTATACTTCGGAAAGTTGGGACAAAGGACTGAAGTGCATATTTTACATATCAAAGCAGATCCGGCCTCCAGGTTTTCCCAGCATTCCTCAGTCCCTAGCTGGGAGACACCGTCCTCAGCCTTGAAGTTTCCAGCCCAGGGGCTGGGTTGTACTTTCCCCAAGAGGCACTTCCGTATACAATCCAGATATTTTGCTTCCCCCCCCCCCCCCCCC
>JADRCD010206851.1:0-14864 GCA_019843815.1 Montemys delectorum
CCTCCAGAGCTAGTCCGTGCAAGGCCCAAAGCTGCTCCAGCTAAAGAACTGGGTCTGTTTAACCGTAGGTGTTTAAAACTTATAGTGATCATAAATCAACATTGATTACTTGCTTACTCCAAGTCAAACACCGCTGTGCTTTTGAGGGACCAGAATGAATAGCAACTTCGTTTTGAATTGTGTTTTCCAGTCATTACATTTGTGAGGCATGATAACCTTGTGAAGTGAGCCGGAACGCCACCGTTCCATTGTGTGGGTGAGAAAACCAGTATTGTCTGCCATCAAATAACTGCCTCAGTTGAGGTAGGACAGTGCTTCAAAGGCCAGCCAGGAACTGGAATTCATCACCCACACATGCTTCTCTGTGGACAGCAGAACTCTGGGTGCTTTGGGCTCAGATAAGTCTAGTCATCCTCTCTACATGTGTGGGGCTTCCAGGTCAAGCAGGCAGGGGTCGTCATTTAGGGGTTGCAGGCACCTGGAGAACCGAGTGATTCTTGTCATGAGAAGGAATAGGCAAATCATAGAAGCTCCCAGAAGAGCTGTGCACATTTAGTGAAGGTGCTCCCCTCAGAAGGCCTGTACCAGCTAAGTCTGAAGCATGATGCTTGCTGCCTGGGGTACATGGCCTGGTAGAGAGGCAGCGCTCAGTATGGAGGGAGAGAGTTGGGCTTGCTGTTGCAATCTGTGTGGCCTTACTGCCCTTTGTTACCCTCTTCGGCTACACACAGTGTTACCTGAGCCATCCTGGCTCAGCCATCCTGGCACTTGTGCTGCTTGCACCATGTGTACTGCACGTTAGGTATGGTTCAGACCTTCTCCGAGCCCTCTGCTGCTCCTGGACAGCTGAGCTGAAGGGACTGACTGGCTGCCTGCCTGGTGACCCATGTTCATCTGGGGATTTGCGTGAAACTTAGCCATTCACCTCGGCACCCCTTTGTCTGCTTATTTTCTGAGAAATAAGAAATGGACACTCTGAGGAAACTGTAGTGATTAACACAGACATGAAGTGAGACAGTGGGCTCACACTTAGCTTCATCAAGGGTTCTGAACAGCTCAGGATCTGCTACAAACCACTGCTCAGCATTTCAGCCATTCTTAACTCTTGCTGTAACCGTGTACTTGGAAAAGAAATGTATTTATAGGTGATGTTTGTGTGTCTTATATATAAATTTTGTGGCTAATTTACATATTGCTAAAAATTACATCAGATAGCATTTGTAAAGAACTATGAAGTTGGTTAAAGTATCCTGGTGTTCTTGTTTAGTGGTCATAAACAGGATGAATTGGTTTTCATACAGTGACATTCGCATAAGACCCACATCAGCTCTGACTCTGTATTCCCTTTAGATGGTGGGATTGGTTGTTGTCCAGTCATGTCAGCCCTTGATGACCGAGATTGGGATGGGCAGGTATGTGTTCATGTATGTGTGAGTGCATGTGTGTGTGTGTGTGTGTGTGTGTGCACATGCATGTGAGTGCATGTCACTTGTGATGAACCTTGTGTCATCCTCAGGAGCTGCCTACCTTTTTTTTTGACACAAGGTCTCTCACTGAGACCTGAAGCTTGCTGGTAAGACACTCTTGGTCCTGCCTGGCTAGGGATCCTCAGGGATCCTCCTGTCTCCAGTCCCCTAGTGCTGGGATTGCAGATCCATGCCACTGTGCCTGGCTTTTTACATGGCTATTGGAGACTGAACTCAGGGCTTCATGCTTGCTTGCACTGCAGGGACTTTACTGACTGAGTGCTTCCCCAGCTCCGTATTTTTTTTTTTTTTTTAAAGAGTACTACTTGTATGCTGGTGGTTTAGGTCCAGTGTCTCTGTTCCTCCCTGCTGCTGTGATAATACTCCTTTGGTGATATGACTTAGTGTTCAGAAACTTGTGCATTTCTGGAGGCCGGCAGGCTAAGATCAGGATGCCAGTGACTGTCTGGTGAGGGCTTCCCTGGCCTCTGCATCACCCTAGCCTGCTGCATTCTTTTGTGATGGCACCAGGAGCCCTTCCCTATTGAAGGGCCCTCAATACACTCAGGGTGTCTTCCGTCCTCACACTTCATCTCTTCCCTGTGGCTCACTTCTTACTCCTGCTACACTGGGTGGGCAACGGCAACATTTAGACTTTCTCAGAAGGTGTTAAAGCCTCTCCTGGAAGAGCTGCCCGCCCAGCTTTGACTAGTTTGCACTCACAGCTGGTGTGCACTTCTTGTATTCTCCCAGGAAATCTCTTGGAGAAAGTGGACTTTAATTAGAGCCCAGTTCTCAGTGGCTTGTTTTCTCAAAAGACCTCACTATTGGCAGTATTGGTGTTTTGAGAAAACTGTGGAGTACAATTTCTAATGCACATAATCTTTAAGAGCAAGCCAGGCTACTTTTAGTGGAAGCCCCTACCTCCCATAGCCAGTCAACAGCATGGTACAGAGTTCTTGATGCTCCTTATTTTATCTTCACATGGAACCATTCCCTGTCAGAGGCTGACATTCTTTAAGCCTGTGCCTCTCTCCCAGATTGATGCACTATGCAGACCTCTCTGTACATGATCATGTATCTCTCTTCTGGTTAGTGGCAGTTTTAAAAGAATTGAAATTAAAAAATAGATTTATTTATTATTTTGTTATGTGTATGGATGTTTTATCCACATGGATATCTGCGTATCATGTGCATCCAGTATTCACAGAGGCCGGAAGAGGGTGTCTGATTCCTTGGAACTAGAGTTACAGAGCCACGAGATGCCTACTAGGATTGGAACTCAGAGCCTCTGAAAGAATCGCAAGTGCTCTTAACCACCAAGTCATCTATCCCGACCCAGTGCTTTGTTATGGTTCTATTGAAAAGCCTAGAGAGATATGAGTCTTTCTTTCTTACAAACTAGGGGCTAAAAAAAAAAAAGAGAGCTGGGCAATGGTGGCGCACGCCTTTAATCCCAGCACTTGGGAGGCAGAGGCAGGTGGATTTCTGAGTTCGAGGCCAGCCTGGTCTACAGAGTGAGTTCCAGGACAGCCAAGGCTATACAGAGAAGCCCTGTCTTGAAAAACCAAAAAAAAAACAACAAAAAACAAAAAACAAACAAACAAAAAAAACCAACCCAAACTAGGGGTTAAAAGCATTTAGAAAGTTTGAGGTAGTGAGGAAAGTTTGAGAAACTGGATGTATGAAGTGCCAACATTTTCCTTGGAAAGCATCTGTGTTACATGGACACACAGAGTTCTCTTCATACTGGGCCTGGTATTATATGTGTCAGCACCTCAGTGAGAGTAGAAAGTAGGAGATTAGGGTCCCTTGGAAAGCCTACATGGCCATCGGCAGTGAGCTGGGACCTGAATGTGATCCCTCTTGCAGCATCAGGGCAGGTAGCAAGTGAGGGCCTCCTTTGGAGCTGAGGGATCAAGGACAGCAAGGCACAGGTGTTCCCATTGGTAGGCCTTCCACTGGGAGTCCTATGTCTGCAAAAGACATTCTCATCTTTTTTTAAGTGAGTACAGCTATCACTGTCCTCTGTAGACAGTTGAAAGATGTATTTGTGTCTACCTCCATGCAGTTCCTGTCAGTCTGTCAGGAAGTGCATCTCTAGCATCATTGCTGGGGCCAGCACTGGGGCTGCTGGGGCTGGGGCTTGGCATACTGGGTCTCTACTGTGGCATAGAACCTCAAGCCTTTAGCCTATAGGAAAAGCACCTGCCGGGCTTTAGCTGGCAAGCAGGGCATTCTTTGAGGTTGTTTGTCTTCATTGGGGCTCCTTTCTAGCTTCTGGAAGTAATCCATTTGTCCACTCACCTTTAATGTCTCCCTGTGATTTGGCTCTCTTCTGTCTTCCCAGGCATGAGTAACATCTTGTAAACATCCCATAGTGGATAGGAAGGTCAGGTAGGATCATGTCCGCTTGCAAGGCAGCAGCTGACTCAGTGCAACTGAGATTCATGGACTGCTTGGCATGGACTGGCATGAGAATGCAACCAGTGACTGCCTTTAGCTGGGAGACCTTGAACCCATGTTCTGGGTGCTTGCTGGAGCTGTGCTGGGGAGAGGAAACAGTTTTGATTTTCCTTCAAGCTTGTGTAATTGATAAAGGCTGGAAGCCTAGCAGCCCCGTGCTGTCTCCATGCAAAGGGCTTTTCCAGGCAATAAGGAGTTGGAGTGCTAACATACAAACGCCCCTACAGTGGAAGAGCTTTGCTTGGGTAGGAGTGGACAGACACTTCTAAGTATTTCAGTTAGTGTATTCATTTTGGTTGACTTGTTTGTTTGTTTCAGACTGTCCTGAAACTTACCATATGACCCGGGCTAGTCTTGACCTCAAGATCTTCCTGCTTCAGTCACCTGAGTGCTGGGGTTACAGGCATGCACTGGGAAGTGTGTTCAGCTTAAGGAACTGCCTAAAATGACCTATGCTGATAATATTTTCATCAGTGCTGTTTATAAAGCCACCCTCTACATGGTCTCCTTTCAGCCTTTTATAGTTTTCACAAGTTTCCACATCCTCCTTCCTTTCCTTTCTTTTCCTGAGATAGGGTTCTTTGTGTCTCCCTAGCTGTCTTGGAACTCATTCTGTAGACGAGGCTGGCCTCAAACTCATAGAGATCTGCCTGCCTCTGCCTCCTAAGTGCTGGGATTAAAGGTGTGCATCACCCCCACCCAAAAGAACATTTGAATATCAAGCACCACTTTTAGACTTAACCGTGAATAAGTATGGATTCAGCTTGTTGGTTTATACCATTGAGTCCTGGACAGGGGTCAGTGACCCACAGGTTACTGGACCTTACAGAGGTGATTAAAGGGATTTCTAGAGTTCTGATTGAAGGTTTGTAGAGGAAGGTGATGGGCAGAAGCTGATGTTGCCAGGCTGTGCAGAGGAAGCCGTGGAGGCCATGGAGAGGAAGTTCATTCACTTCTGTGAGTGAGGCATTTTTGGACTGCCAGGGAGGTGTTAGAAGCAGTGTGTTTCTAAGCCTGAGATAAGGCATGGCCCATGCCAACCTGGAACTGTTTTCACTGTGCCCTTCTTGGACCTTTGTCTCTTCTGTGAGCAGTCTCAGTGCCAGGTTAGCAGGTGGGCTATAGTGTACTAGGGCCAGGCCAGACCTCCAGGCTGTTTATGTGACCTGGCCTTCCTCAAGTCTCTCCCTTGTTCTTTTCCTTTGTCCCTACTCAAGGTGGAGCAATGTGCAGAAACAGGCTAGTATTGCTTGTCTCATTCATTGCTTGTCCCCGGCCTGGCCCCAGTCCAGTTTGCACTACATGTATTCCACAGGGGCCTGGCCTGCAGACCTCAGCGGAAGCCAGTTGTCTTGTCTGCTCCTCTGTTCCTGGAAAGCCTTGCCACACACAGCCAGGGCTGCTCTGGGTGCATCCAGTCTCCATTGTTGCCGCTTGTTTGGGAGCTATTGGCTCTGGTGAGATATGTGGATGTGCTGTTACTTTGCCTTCATTTTTGGAAGGAAATTGGTGGCTCAGAGGAAAGGAAGAGCCACAAAATGTCAAACCCAACAGTGGCTGTCTGACATGGCTGCTAATCACCACAATATGAAGGGAAAACGGAAACATTTGATTTCCTTGCTCGCCAGGTTTAGACCATATTTTAGTGACTATTTGGAGTCCTGGTTCCTCCTTATAAGGAAAAATTTTGTAGCAGTCACCAGCATTGCTAAAGTTTTCTATGGTTGGAACTTCCCTGGTTGAACCAATGACATAGGAGTCCCTGTGTCCCTGTGGGCTTAGTGCTGTGTGAGCTTCTGGTGTATCCTTCCCAGAGCTGGAAGATATGTTTGCTGGGGAAGACAGCAGAGCCTCTAGGGTAGCCTCATGGTGATAGCCACATATCCAGAGATTGCTTGCTTTTCCTCCTACACTCTCCCGGCAACCGGCTGTCTGTCAAAGCATTGTAGAGCAGAGAACATGTGCTAGTTCCAGGCCTGACTCTTAGATATATTCATGGGATGAGATGGACATGTCATGCCATGGTCTTCCTGTGGAAACACATGAACGTTTCTAACATACCTGCCAGCCTCTCCTATCTGCTGAGGGTATAAAAAAAAAAACAAGAGGCATCTAGGGAAAGGTAGTACTCCTGGATGGGGTCTCAGAATAGGAAACCAAGGAAAATGTAGAAAATCTGAGAAAAGGCTTGGTTTCAGCTGTTAGCTGTCTTATCAGTGTTGGTTCCTCAGACCTGGCTATGCACCATGGTCTACTAGGAACCTGTCTCCAGAAATGAAGTACTTTAGCAGGTGCTCTTTCAGGAGTGGTCATTTACCCACTGTGGCAATGCCAGGATGTAGTGCTTGCTTTGTCCCTTTAGAGTTGCATGAGGTCACTTGTCTTAGCAAGTCATCCTTGGTGGGAGCTGAGTTTGTTTTTGGTCTTCATATGTTTTTGTTATAAACACTGAGGCCTAAGAGTTCCCGTCAGAGCTTTCTCTTGACAAAAGCCAGCCTGGAGACAGGCATGAAACCTCAGTGGGAGCCCAGGAGAGGAGATTCCTCTGGACCTGCTCTGCAGACAGAAGTGACCACAGTGTATCTGCTCTACTGCACTCACCTTTCCTTCGCTTTTCCTAGCTTAAATGAAATTTTTAAGCTTATTTAAATGGAGTCATACAATATTTGCTCTTTTCTGTCTGGGCCCTTTCAACAGTGTATTTGCAAGATGGATGTGGCCCGGGTTCATTTCCATGGGTGTATAATGTTTCACTGGATGGACTAACCCAAGCTATTCTTTTGTTTGGTGCCAATGTTTGCATGGTTTTCACTTGGAGTTCTTGTGTTGGCTGCTGCCGTAGCTCCTGTGCAGCAGGTGATCTGGCAGAATTGGCTGTGACAAGAGCTCTGGCCTGTGCTGCATGTGCTCTATCTGCCCTACATGCACTCCTCAGCATTCTGTGCCGTCTTCCCATCTGTACTGTTGTTCCTGAATCAAGTGTCCTGTGTTACTAAAGATGCCTGTCACTTTCCTATGGATGACCGGCCACACGTGGGCGGTAGGGAAGTCCCCCATCATCAGTTCCTGGATGGAGATTCAGAAAACCAAGTTGGCTTTCTTTTTCTTTATTGGTTATTCTTACTGCTATTTTCTGACAATCCTGTGGGTTGCCTTTTTCTCTTCTAGTGTTTTATTTAACAGATGCTTTTAATTTTAATGTACCATGTTATTTCACTTGTTTTATTTGTGCCTATGTGAAGGACTTGAGGATGGCCTGTATAATTTTTAGTAGAAATATGACCACTTTACCAGTCATAAATCCATGAGGATTTTTTACAGTTCGGCATGCAGTGGGGATTAGATGCTTTTCACTTTAGGATTGATTACATCAGTGGCTTACTGAAGGGTTCACTGTGCAATGCCAGTCTCTGTGCGGTTTGGTCTGGTTCTAGACTCTCCTGACCAGTTACTCTACTTGCCTGTGCTCACAGAGATATCGCAGTCAATTATGGTTCTTTTAGCTAGTTGTGCTGGGCGTGAGTTTTCTCTAAATGTCTAAAGCCCTCTTCATTTACCTGTACAGTCTCTGTATTAGAATTCTGTTGACTTGCATATAGAATAACTTTTATTTCCAATTTTCCAACCCATGAGTGTGGTGTATGTTCCTGTTTATTTAGGACTTTACTGTCCATTTTGTATTTCTCATAGTTGAGGTTTTATTTCTTTTTTCTTTTTTTTTAGATTTCTGTTTTTTGCTTTTTGTGTATTCTTATTTATTTTTTGTTGTTTTCATGATGTTTAGAAATACAGTTAGTTTTTGTATAGTGATCTTGTCATCTGACACATCACAGAACTTGCTTTTTACATTCATTCATCTACAGATTCTTTCAGGTTTTAGAAAAGCTCACACTATCCAGATGGGTGACTGTTGTGGGGGTTGAGTATTAGACTCTTGCTGTGCTGTGACCTCCAGTGAGAAGCTCAACAGTGCTGTATTGTGGGCATCTGGGTCTTGCTTCAGCCACAAGGAAAACTCCCAGAATGTCATCACCAGTGTGACATTTGCTGCAGGTTTTGTGTAAATGGTCTATCAGGATAAGGGTGTTCCCATCTGTTTTCAGTGTGCCAAGAATTTTCTCATCAGAGGGTGTTAAGACCTTAGGTTGAACCACATGAACCACAGATACTCAGTCTTTCAGTCTGTAAAGTTAAAACTTTCATTTGGTTTGGCTTAATATATTAGACTTTCTTTCCTTTTACTTGATTAATGTGATAGAATTTCTCATTGACTTTTTCTAATGTTAATCTAGTCTTACATTTCTGTAACTGTGGCTTATAATATACACATACTCCCCAACCTTACTTACTTATTTGTTTGTTTGTTTGTTTATTGGTTTTTGAAGACTGGGTTTTTCTGTGTAGCCTTGGCTGTCCTGGAACTCGCTATGTAAACAAGGCTGGCCTCGAACATGGAGATCTGTGTGCTTCTGCCTACCAAGTGCTGGTATTAAAGGCGTGTACCACCACTGCCCGGCTAAACTTTTAAATTTTGATATTAAGCTAATGTTGGCCTCTTAAAGTATGATGAAGTTGTGCTCTTTCTTAATTCCAGTATTGGCAAAGATTTTTGGTAGTACTGCTCTGGGACCACATATGTTTCCAGTGTAATCTCGCCTCACAACTTTCTAGCACTTGAGACCCCGTTCTGCTTTGCAAATGGAACAAAAAAAAAAAAAAAAAAAAAAAGCCATGGATTGTATTTGGCCTGTGGGCTGTGGCGAGCCCATCCTGTCAAAGTGTCTAAAGAGTTCATGAAGGCATTGTCCCTCTAGTCTTGGGAGGGGCTTCCAGGTGAGCCACCTCTGAGTTTAGTGTGGGAAGACTTGTGCCCTAAAGTGATAGGACTCTGTGTCCTATGTAGGACATTTTATGTCTTCTTGCATCAGGTTGTTTGGTCTGAGTTTCCCTTGCAGAGTTTCTTGTACCTTCTTATGTTTGTATTATCTGAGAGGTTGCCGTTATCTCTCCTCTTGCTTCCCAGTGGTGCTTATTTCTTTTCTCCATTGGACTCATAACTACTTGGGTTAGTATTTGTAAAGATCTGAGCTCAATTCCTTGAGTTCAATTGCTGGGTATTTTGTTTGTTTGTCTGATTGTTTACTTCGTGAGGTAACTATTCAGATCAATAAGTTTTTCACATTTTCTTGCTGTGTAGTCAAGGCTTGGAATTTCCGTGTATGCATGGCTTTAGCCAGATGGTAAGCTTTGCTTTATTCCATTTGCTCCGTAATTCAGTGAACAGTATTACCAAATTCCTTATGCTATCTCCTTTGAGCCATGGGTTATTTGGAAACAGTTATGAATTTCCTAGTTTTTTTGCTCTTGTTTTGGCCTGTCTTTCAAGCGTTTCCCAAGTTCAGTTCTATAACAGTTTAGTCCGGTTGGATAATCCTGCTGCTCAGACCTGTGGCCTGGCTAGTGTCGACCCTGCTGTGGCTGTAGATGGAGGTACCTCCTTTTAGTCTGTCAGGTTTTGGTTTTCGTGCATTGAGGTATTTTAAGCTGTGTAAATTGGGAGCCTTACATTTTGGTGTTAGAATAACTGTCTTTGCCATATTATGTCTCTTTTTCTCCTTGTGTTGTTTCCTAGGGTGTAAAGTCCAATTTCAGGTTCTGTGAAGGCCAGGCTGAGCTTCTCATCCTTTGTATGTGGCCTGCAAGCTAGCCAGCTTCCTGAAAGGCTGATGCCTCCAGGTGTTCTCCCCCTCTTCCTCCCTCTCTCAACCCTCTCATTGGCATCTCAAAGCCCTGACTGCCTTGACAATCCTGGTCCTGCAGAGACATTTATAACAGTTTAAATTTTATCCTTACCACCCCTCATCCTTGACCAGAGATGGCTTGGTATAATTCAGTTGCTGTAGACCATAGTGGAAGTCAGGTCTTAGCTGCCAGGACCATTTATCCTGTTTTCTGCCTAATGACACAGGTATGCTGTTTGGCTACTCTTCAGGGCCCCTGTCCTGCACTGTCCAGACGGCTTTGTTCTCTGTGTTCCATGCTTTCTAGGATTGCTGGTTTTATGTTGCCATGAAATGGCGTGGGCCGAGTTGTATCTGTAGCTGTGAGCCACTCTCATAACTCTTTTATTCAGATCTTTTACGAGGTGATTTTTGTTGCACCTTGTAAGTGATGTGCCACTTTTTTGCCTGCCCAACTTCCCATCCAGTCCCTCTTAGCATGAGTGAAGAGTCCTTTCAGGAGTTTCCTTGAAAGGTAGTTTGGGAAGGAGGTAGTATGGTGGGTATCAGGGTGTGGGGGCCAGGCACAGAATATTTGCTGGGGAGTGGAAGTGGGACTCAGGTCCTTTGTCCCTGTGGGACCAGGACATGTTAAAGACCTTAGTTCTTTATCCTAGGATCTCCTCTATTCTCATACACTGATTATAATCAAGGACCAAAAGGCTACAATAAACCAGAGGTTGGCTGATGGATGGTTTGGGGCTCTCACACTTGAGATGGAGTGCAAAATGGCTTCTCTAGAGTAAGGTTTTTTTGGTTTTTTTTTGTTTTTTTTTTTTTTGAGATAGAAGAATGCTAGAAGGATATTTATCTTTTGTATGTAGTTAGCCATGCATTTGATATAACATGCTGTGTGTCATTAACCATGCATTTGATGTGACATGGTTGTAAATAGTTAACTATGCATTTGATATAATGTGCTGTGTACTGAACTGTGCATTTGATGTGGCACAGATGTGCATAGTTAGCCATGTATTTGATATGATATGGCTGTATATAGTTAAGCATACATGTGATGTGACATGGCTATGCATGGCTAGCCATGTGTCTGATTTGACATGGTTGTGTGTAGTTGACCATGCTTTTGATGTCATATGGCATCTTGAGTGTGCAAAAAGGGTGGCAGAAAAAGCCTCGCTTATGCACAAATCCCATCTTGGGAGGAGGTGGCTGCTGCTGCCGCTGCCACTGCCACTGCCACTGCCACTGCCACTGCCACTGCCAAAGCTACCTGCATCTCGCACATTCAGACTTTCTCATCTTTAGGTAGTCTCCTGATTTGCAAACTTTAAAATTCAGTTCTTGAGAAAGGGATCATAGCAATAGATTACAAGATCAGAGGCATCTAGTCATTTCCATAGACATCCCAACCATGGAGTGTGCACACTGGTGGGGCCTTGCAGACGCCATTTAAAGGGGGCCTTTGGGAAAAGATTGGCTCTGGGGCAGGCCACGGAATACTGTGGCCAGCCGCAGCAGGGCCAGGCATTGTGGCAAGACCTCCCTGGCCTGGGTCTGGGCCTGGGCCTGGGCCTGGGCCTGATTTACCAGCCTGGAGCTGCTTGGAAGACCTGGGTGTGCTGCTCCCAGAGGAGGAGTGGCTCCGCTTACACTCTCAGCCTCAGGCCCATAGCCCAGGCCAAGTGGTTTCTTAAAAAGAATTCTTCCTCCCCTGATTAATTTCTGGCATGCAGTGCTTGGGAGCTCTTGCGTCAGTAAATCGTCATGAACCCTCAGTCGTCTGGATCAGACATAAACACCAGGCCCAGCTCCACCACTCCTGACACTCTGCCAAGCCTGCTTGCCCTCAAAGCCTTAGGACGGGCAGCTGCAGAAAAAGAAGGCAGGGACTATTTGCTGCTCACAGAGTCCTCTCAGAGGATGACTAACTCTGCACTGCATGCAGTGCCCGTGGCTCAGGATGCTGGGCTCAGATGCAGCTTATTTATGGCACTCTGCTGTTTCTCCCTTGACATTCCAGACACATCCATTGGGTATTTTACTCTTTGGGAACAGTTACTGTTTTCCATTGGCATTCTGTTTGAATTTATAAAGGTGCCTGTGTGAGATTCACCTTGTAATTTTAGCATCAGGGGAGCCTAGAGAGTGAGTATGTTTCCTGCTGTCTGGACAGAACTTTCTGAAGTCTGAGGAATTCAGTGAACTCAACATCAGGCCTTCTCATCCATAGATGAGACCATCTCTTCTCTTGTCTCCTACTCCCCTCTGTCTAAGACACACTATTGGGTTTGGCTTGTATTATGAGAAGAGGCCAGAACAGGTGAAGTTTCACCAGAGCTTCTTCAGACTCCTGGAAAAAAACTTGTAACTGATGTCCTGCAGTCAGTGTGAGACACAAACATTAGGGCTTCCTAGGGTGCATGTGTGGCTGGAGCCTCTGTTATCTAGCTGTTGCAGATACTAAGGGGTAACATTGGGGACCTTGGGCATACTTTATGGTTGTGTCAGGTCATCCTGTGTTTGAGGCAGAGTT
Source organism: Montemys delectorum (assembly GCA_019843815.1). NCBI lineage: Eukaryota > Metazoa > Chordata > Mammalia > Rodentia > Muridae > Montemys > Montemys delectorum. The sequence goes on from JADRCD010206851.1 coordinate 12,207, forward strand.
CCTCAGAGGTTCCAAGTGTAGTGCTGAGTGAGGCCTTGATGCCCAGGTAGCCTGTGCAGAACATGATATCAGGGTCTTTATTTATTTTCTCCTAATTCTCCACCTCTACATCCCTGTCACAGTTTAAGGAAGATTTGTGAATGAAAAGTAAATCTAGGGTATAAACAATACTAACATGTGATGCTAAAGACAGAGAGACCTGTTTTAACCAGTGTCCCTTGGTGGGCTCTAGGGCTCTGCCACAGTGGAGCTAGAATTGAGTGCTTCCCACACTATCCAAACTATATGTGAGACTAGGCCACTTTCCCCCTGACTCCAGATAGTGGAAGAGTGTTTATTAGGCTCAAATTCACTTGTTAATGCTGTTTGTTCCCTAAGCCTTGTGCCTCTCTGGGAAGGCACAGCTTCTGCTGCAGGTGTGGTAGAGCACCACAGCTGGGCCAAGTGTTCAGGTGCAGCTCAGAGAACAGAGCCAAGCAGGGCTCAGCTTATGAGACCCCAGGTCCCTGTGGCTTCTAGGGCTTCTGCAGTCTCTGGTTTTGAAACATGTTTAGTACAGGCAGTTAATCAGTCATCATAGGCTAAGCTTTTCCTGGAAATGTGTGTATGTTTGTGGGTACTATTGCAGGAGATGTGGTCTCAGTGATTCGCTAGGCCTGGGAAAGTCTTGGGTCTGTGTGCTTCTCTTAGGAATGAGAGCAGAGTGTTCTCTGTGGACAGGGTATTCATGGGAACTGCTCCACTGGCTCCATTCGCTGTATGGCGTCTTAAGACAGCCTGGAGGTGGGCCTCAGAAGCCACAGAGGCAGTAGCTTTTATCTTGCTAGGATGGATACCTTTGGTAAAGGCCCTGAATTTCCCAGTTAGCCTTGTGGTTCCTAACAACATATGGCACCTATGGTGGGCTCCCCATTCTTCCCTGAGGTCTTTTACTTAGTGTGTCTTGAATACTTCATATATCAGTTACAGCCTTTGCCTGGGTGTGGCAGCACATGCCTGTAATCCCCAAATTCAGAGGCAAAGGCAGGAGGATAGAGTTCCGGCCTAGGCTGGTCTATGCTGTGAAGCACTTAACTCTTTCTTTTATACTTGGGTGTTATTCTGATCTTTTACAACTTGCATGTGGGTTTCTTGGCTCATTGTATGTCTTTTATTTATTGTGGCAAAATCTAGGCAGTGTAAACATTCCTACTGTGACTGTCTTTAAGTGCATCTTAAAGACTAGACTTGGCACGGTTATGCACCTGTTTTCAAACTCCGACCTTTCCAAACAGAAGTGGTGCCTTTCAGAACCAGCTTTGTATCCCCTTCCCAGCCCCAGTGGCCAGCAGGCAACCCTAGGTACCTCAGGTAAGTGTGACTGTAGTGTTTGCCCTCTGCCAGGCCTCTGCAGTGCAGCACAGTGTTTCAGGAACCATCTGTGGACACACCTGACAGAGTCTCATTCCTTCCTCAGACTGAAAGATGTTCCGTCTGTATGAGTTACACCTTGTTTATCCATTCTGCTGATGTAGACTCGGACCATTTTAGGTTTCAGGTGCTGGGAACATTGGTGAACTTGTGTCTGTTTGAATTCTTGGGGGCAGACCTGGAAGATCATGAGAATGCCACATGTAATTGTTGAGAAACCACACTTTTCACATTTTAAATATTTTTATATACTTCTTATGAGCATTTTTTTATACATGTAATTTTTGGTACCTTGCTTTTGTTAAAGACAGCATTTCACTGTGGCTTCCATTTGCATTTGCTAGTAAGTAAAGCTACTGAGCAAGCAGCTCCCCATGTGCTTACTGGGGAGGCACTGATGCATCTTCTTTGTGGAGATGTCTATCTAGGGTTTGGCCACTTGAGTGGGTTTTTTTCTTACTGTGAATTGCAGAAGTACTCAGTGTGTTGGCCTACCTCTTGTCCGGGCTTCTCCCACTCAGTGTTGCTTTTGTGTTCTCTAGTGTCTGCTTTTGAGGAGGTTCAGTTCTTGTTTCCATTTGTTGATTGACTTTGGTGTCATGTCTAAGAAGCCATTGCCAGGTCCAGAGTATGAAGATCTGCTGTCTGGTAAGAGTTTTATGGTTTTAGTTTCTGTATTTAGACCTTTAAATTTGGATTAATTTTTTGGCCACTGTGTGAGCTGGAGATCTGCCTTCATGGCTGCTATGGATAATGTTCTGTCTTCTAAGTGGTTAGGTTGTAGGGAAACTTTTCTGGGGAAGTTGTATCAGCTACAGTTGTCTCCCTTTCCAGATTAGCACAACTGGTATTCTTCCTGGGCCAGGGTGTGCGGACATACTTACAACCTTGCCTTTCCTGACTCCTGTCCCTGCCACCATGTTCCTTTATCAGCGCGTTGTTATTCAGACCTTCTTGTGTTGTGTCTCCCTCTCTGAAAAGTGGCGTGTTTAAGAATGGTTGACCGGGTGTCTGTAGGTCTGCAGTTGTGTAGAGAGTGAACTGGTGAGCCCCATGAGTGGTGCTTCCAAGCTGCTCTCTGAGCTTGCTGCAGCCCCTAGTGCATCTGCCCTTGGAGCCTGAGTGCACTGCTGTGGGGTGGGCTGCTGAGTGGCGAGAAGCAGCACACAGTGCCTTGATCTCACTAGGTTCCTGTGGAGCAAGCAGCAGCAGCAGCAGCAGCAGCAGCAGCAGCAGCAGCAGCAGCAG
>JADRCD010206851.1:19752-33535 GCA_019843815.1 Montemys delectorum
CTATCTATCTATCTATCTATCTATCTATCTATCTATCTATCTATCTATCTATCTATCTGAAGAGTAATGTATTTCAGGAATTGGGGAACATTTTAGGACTTTTTTTCTATCCTGCATGTATTACCTAGAACAAGGACAGCCTCCCATTACTCCACATCATACATAAAGTCAGAAAGTTTACTGTGACCCAGGACTGTTTTTGTAGTGTTCATGCGTTCACATTTTGTTGATTGTCTGGTAAGAATAGTTTATATGTCAAAAGAAAACCTCAGGTCCTGCCTAGCATTCATGCCTTCTGTTCCACAGACTTCTGTAACCTGAGACAGTCTTAGCGGTCTCTCTAGCCTGGGACAGTCTTAGTGGTCTCTTTAACCTGGGACAGTTTTAGTGGTCTCTTTAACCTGGGACAGTTTTAGCGGTCTCTCTAGCCTGGGACAGTCTTAGCAGTCTCTCTAAACTGGGACAATCTTAGCGGTCTCTCTAGCCTGGGACAGTCTTAGTGGTCTCTTTAACCTGGGACAGTTTTAGCGATCTCTCTAGCCTGGGACAGTTTTAGCGGTCTCTCTAACTTGGGCCAGTCTTAGTGGTCTCTCTAATCTGGGCCAGTCTTAGTGGTCTCTTTAACCTAGGACAGTCTTATCGGTCTCTCTGTTGCTTCCCGACAATAACAGTATGGAAACAGACAGGGTTGCCATTAGGGAAAAAGAAAATCCCCCCCTTGCCTTTGTTCACTCCCTCCTGACTCATCTCGGTGGTTGGTGTTGGGCTGGGAGGCTACAGAAGTGAGTGTGTCCTAGTGTCTCCGGTGCCCTGGCTTCCACTTGTTTCAGGAGGCTGAAGCAATATTGCCAGAAGCTTGTTACAAGAAGCCGTTGGGGGACTACAAAGCCTCCAGTCTGAGGCTTCTGAATTCTTCTGTGGCTCCTGGCTGACTTTGCTATTGTTTAAAGACATCTCCCCCGCCCTGGTGACTCTGATTACTGTCATTTGTCTAAAGGTGACTTTTCATTATGAGGAGGAGTTCCTTTCTTTCTTGTTTCTGTTCATCTGAAGCCCTGGATTCTTGGTTGTTCCCTGGGTTTTACCACTTTATTGTTGTGAACATTTTGGTGCTCAGGCTGCCCCAGATATGATTCATAGCAGCTCTTGTTCTGGCTCCACTGGCAGGCCCCCAGAACTTTAGGCCCCTCTTCCTGCTGACTCAGTACAGTGTTCCAGTCCTGGAGTTGCTGTTCCTTTCATGAGGCCTCAAAGTTGTTTTTGGTGTGTGTGCATGTGTGTGCACACAGGCTTGCATGCGTGAGAGTGTGAGTATACCCCATATGTAGGTACACTAGAGGTTGATATCTGGTGTCTTCATATATTGCTCTCCATTTTGTTTTTTTGAAACAAGGTCTCTCACTGAACCTTGAACTCTTCCTTTAGGTTACACTGGCTAATAGTGGAACCCTAGGGACGCTCTTCTAGCTTTCTAGTGCTAGGATCATGGTTGCTCACCACCATGCCCAGCTTTTATGTGGTGCTAGATAACCTGAATTGAGGTCATCACATTTAACATGGTGAATACTTTGTCCACTGAGCCATCTCCCCAGCCCCTGGGAAACAACTTCTAGAAACATGCACCGACTGCTGTGGCCCAGCACACAGCTGGGGCTCAACTATAGAGGTGGTTGAATGCAGCTCTTTTGGTTCTTGTATGTAAATCCTTTATGCTTGTACCTGTACCTCCAGTTCCACTCAGCATCACAGTGGCCCTGGGCCGTCCTTGTCTCTTTATAGTTGATATTCCCTTGGACAGCAAAGTACTCAGCACCCAGAATTTAAAAAATGATTTGTTCATTTGTTCAACTTTAACATGTCTCTGTGAAAAAGAAACCCAGTGACCAGAACTCAGCATGCTTCGAAGGCATAGGACCAAACCTTGTGTCCAGCTTGCTTCAGAGAGTTCCCACTTTTGTGTGAAACATGACTCGATCCATGTGTTTATGTTTCATTTCAACTTCTCTCTCCATACCTGTTCTCATTTGTTGATTTTTCTTTGTGTATATGAAGCTAAATGTGTTCTTTGTGGCAGTGAGATTTGGAGAAGCTCTCTTGCTCACCCTGCCCTTGGGTTACTTGTGCGATAGAGCAAGAGTACACATTGCCTCAACATTGTGCAAGAGTGTTCCCAGGCATCTTCACTGACTCCTAACATCTACTGGGCCCTCCCTGATGCCTGCTTGTTTGAAACTCTTTGTTTGTTTGTTTGTTTAAGATTTATTTATTACTATATGTTAAGTACATTGTAGCTGTCTTTAGACACGCCAGAAGAGGGCGCCAGATCTCATTACGGATAGTTGTGAGCCACCATGTGGTTGCTGGGATTTGAACTCAGGACCTTTGGAAGAACAGTCGGTACTCTTACCCATCTCACCAGCCCTGTTTGAAACTCTTTAAGAGTTGACTCTATCAACCAGGCAGTATTGCTCACTGGGGCTTTACTGTGGGAGCAGCCATATGTATGACCTTATAGTAGTTGTGTTGTCTGAGTTACTGTAGAAAGATTAATATGTATATAAATAATTTTGTTACAATTTCCAACATTTTGTGCATAGAGGGTGCAGTATTTTATAGTCCCACTAGCTGGGTCTGGTATGGTAGGCGGTTCCTGTATGCTGTGCCAGCAGTGTCTCTTCTTACTTGACTTCTGGATAAATACAGAACCTCACTTCCTTCCCAAAGGATGTTTTCCTGTTGGCATGTTGGACTTGGTTCCCATGCTTTTCCAGAGTTCTTGATAGGAGGGACCATGACTACTAGCTACGTACTTACCCACATGGTTCTCCCTCTTTACCTGCTGCTTTTGATACTTTATTGTGCTCATTTACCACATAGGCCTTCCCCAGAGTCACACCCACAGTGCACTTTTTGCACCTGTACTGGGATCTCCAGTGGGAAGCCAGCTTCTGTGTAGCCATCAAGGGTTCCTTCTTGTCCCTTGTGCTGTGTGGTGTGTATCATACCCTGGTGTGAGGTTGCTCTTGGGTGTGGTGGTGTTTTGGTCTAATTTTATCTTAACCCAGATCACTCTCCCGTGGCCCAGTGCTGTTTATTTACAGGTCCCTGTTGTATCAGTGACTGAAATGCTTCCTCCACCCTTGCTGGACTCTGTTCTTTTACCTGGCTGCGTCTGGTCATTGTGCCAGCACCATGCTGCCTGGGGTGCAGCTTTGTTCGCTCTGCCTCTCTTAGTACTTACATTCTTAAAATGGACATTTCTGTCCCAAATCTTTCTTTTTGGAACACTTGTTATGTTGCATATTTTTCTCTGGCCTCTCCCCGCCCCCCCGCCCCCACTATACCTTTGGGAGGTTTATTTTAAATAGGTGTATATGTGTTTCTATGTGGGGTATGTGCATACTTGAGTGCAGGTGCCCGTGGAGTCCAGAAGAGAGCATTGGATCCCCTGGAACTGGAGTTACAGGTAATTCTGAGCCACCTGACATGCGTGCTGAGACCCAAGCTTCAGTTCTCTCTGAATTACTTCTATAGGGCTTTTAACTGTTGAACAACTCTTCCTTCAGTTCTAGCTACTTCATTATTTAATTGGCTCGTTTCAGTTTAAAATTTCAAGGACTATAATTTATTTCTACTTTATACAGTTTTTAATATGTAACCATTACTAATATGGGTATTTGTTAGGCACAGTTAAAAAATGAACATATATAATATATATAATGAATATATGTGTGTATATATGTATATGTATATATTTTATATATATGTACACACACACACACACACACACACATATATATATATATATATATATATATATATATATATATATAAAATAGTACATATAATCTCATTTACTTCTTCATGTCCCTCCAGGAAAGGTGGGTTGTCCTGTTCCCTTTTGGTAGATGAGAAACTGAGGCATAGGGAGTTTGGGAGCTCTCGGGACTGCACAGCTGCTAAGTAGTAACAGGGCTGTTTAATAATCCTGCTACTGCTTTCCTGGTCCAGTATCTCCTTATGGCTTATTATTATGATTTTTATTCTTACAACTTTCTGTGGACAGTGTATGCGTTGCTGACACAGTCCTCCAGGGGGGTTTTGGAATGCTTATACTCAGTGGCTAAGGCCTTGCTTAGAACACGACTTGAGTACATGAGCTGAGGATGTCTGTCAGGGCTCACTAACTGTTCACAGCAAGATGATCTGTGGCTCTGAGTCTTCAAGGGCACCTTCTCTCTGGATATGCTCCCTTTTAGCCAGTGACAGGCTTATGTTTGGCCTTGTCCCCAGATTTGCCTTGCTTTTAACTCCTGTCTTCTGTGACATTCTTTTGTGGCCTGCCGAATCAGCTTTGCAAGCGATAATGGTCATGCCACCAGGAATAGGGTCCACTTTCAAGCTTTGCTTTGTTCACTGTCCTCAGCTGGCTGCAGTGTGGAGCACTAGCTCTGCTAGAAGCTATAATGTGACTGAGCAGAGAGCTGGAATAATCTGGGGGTTCAGAGGAGCTGAAGATTAGCCTAGCCATACTTGTTAATGCTGTGGAAAACCAAGTGATTCCCAGGTGTACTGCCATATTGCAAGTGTCCCACTGAAGGTTCAATCCCTACAACTTGGAGTTTCAAGCCTGGGTTCAGTTCCAAGGAGAAGAACCGTTGTTGAGTTATGAGTTTCTCTGGGGTCTTTGCCCCTGCCTCTCAGTTCTTAGACAATAAGATTCCTGGTTCCTGGAATACCTTAGGGATATTCCATCTAGTTCTTTCTCAAGGACTTTTGTTGTTCTCCAGATAGACCACATTTAAACTGTGGAATCAATCCAAGTAGAAGCCAGTTTGGTAAGGAGAGACAGGGACAAAGGAGAGCTTCCTTATCCAGTCACCACTCCACTTTTGGGTTCCCCAAAGGTTCTTGGGCAGAGATCAAAGGAGGATGTGTCTCAGTCTTCCTCTGGGATAGTCTTCCATGAAAGTTGCACCAAGCCACTGCCTCCAGCTTCTTTTTCCCATGGCCTCCCTACAGCAAGCACAGTGGTGGCCTGCCTGTAGGCTATAAGTGGGGCTTGCAAGTGGAGCTGGAGCTTGTGACTGTGCCAGCTCCTGTAGTTGAGGAAGCCAAGAGAGCAGAGGATCTGCCTGGTCACCAGGCTCCTGCAGGTCCTGAGCCTGTGACCACTGTCCTAGACTCTGTTGAAGCCTCTGTTTTGCAGCTTATGTCCAGCTATGGGAGAGAGCTCTGGTTACTCTCCTTTTTTACTGTTCTTGGTCTGGTGAGTGCTATGGAGTTTTGGCACAACAAACATCAGCTTCACCCTTAGGACACTGTGCCTGTTTCTAAGTCAGTGTCCATTTTCATAAAGACCAGTGTGAAAGTTTTCACTAGTTAGATATACAAAGAAAAGAGTAATTTGTCTTTCCTCCGCAGCATAGAACAGATGATGAGCAAGAGCCAAGTCCGACAGCATGTGTGTCTGAAAGTGCCATGGTAGAACCCCTGTCCCTCACCATACACCCCATAAATAGCACCTAAGTGTTGTGTTTAGGGTGTGGGGCAATGGGAAAATTTTGCTTGGATTTTACTGATGACTGGACTCATGTTCTATCAGATGGTTAAGTGGGGAAAGAACCCATGTGAACGTGTGCCTGCATGTGTGCATGAGCAGACCTTCTGGGTACCATGTGGGGACTCACCCTGGTGAGCCTTCTCTGGAAAGCTGGATTGCACTATCACCTCTGGCTCTGTGTGATGGAGATATCAGTGTGCAGATGGCCTCCCTTTTGTCTGGCCCTCATGGTCTGGGGCCCTGGCATTGAACCCCTGGCAATGGTGCCGAGGGCCACCACTAAGAAGAGAATGCTATCTTTGCTCTGTGCTGCTGCTGGCCCTGAGATCCTGTCCTTGCTTAGGTGGCACTATTGCTCTGCCCCTTGGTTGGGCATGGGACATATGGCCATTTTCAATGGTGAAGCTGTCATGTGACACGGAGGCTCATCGGCTGCAGACTCATGAAGGGGTGAGTTTCTTTAGCTTTTCCACAGAAGTCTAATGCCTGAGTGAACTCTAGAACTGCAGTTCTGTGAACAGGCCCCTATTCTTTGGGGGCTAAACTAGGGGCCTGAGAGTCCAGTATGAGATGCAAGGAAGAAGAAATGAGAGACAAGAGACAGACAGGCTGTTCTCTGTCACTGTGGAACTGCCCTTCCTTCCCACCCACTGCTGAGGCATTCTCTTGAGCTGGATCTTAATGTTCAAGCAGGGTGCTGGGCTCCGGGTATGGTAGACCTTCCACAGCTGGCCTATTTTTCAGTGGGTAGGGTTCACCTTACTTGTCTTTGACAGCTTTTTCTTTTTTGAGCTACCTCCAGGCTGATGGCTGCATGGGAGCAAGGCCAGCATCAGCAGGCACATGGTGGTAAGGTTGCGATGAAGTGCACATAGTTGAACGACCTACACCACATTAGCCTCCTGACTGCTCAGGTATCATTGAGCACATAGAAGGCATTCTCAGCATGTATTTGTTAGCAGGAAAGTACTACCTTGATTAGTGGTGTAGCCTGTGTAAGTTAACTTATGGCTTGTCTGAAAGTCTCCTGGCCGTGTTACGAGTGTGTCTAGTTTGAAATGCAGAGTACTAATTCAGGGATGGTGGACTAGATGTAGTCTGCCATGTGTGTCTGTTCTAGAGGTTAAGTTAGGTCCTTTCTGCCTTGCCCACTCACTAGTAGTTCCCTGTTCTTTTGTCTGTGCTACCTCTGCAAATAAAGCTGAGGAGGGCAGTGCCAGTGGGCTCAGGGAAGACAAGGTGTGGGAAAGCTCAACTCTCCGGCTAGCAGGACTGTGCCCTCGATTAGAGACCCACTTATGTAGAAGCTTCTATTTTGGTTCCCACACAGGTAGAGCAGGCAGGTGTTTGGGAACTTTCTGCCTCTGATTCTACTGTGACCCTGTGTGCTAACACCTTCCTGTGTGCCTCCAAGGCAGAAGTCATTTTCCAGGTGCAGAAAAATTCAATGTAGACCAAAGGTCATTTTGTGTGAAGGTAGGAGGAGAGGAAGGAAGGGACGCTGGTTCATTTATGGGCTGTCTTGAGGCTTGCTTTGCTTGCCCTGGAGACAGGGTGCTCCCTTGGGCTCTGAGCAGCCCAGTGTCTATCCAGTTTGGTTGAATGAATGCTCATGGCCTGAAGATAAACAATGTCTGGGGTGTTCTCTGTGAAACTCAGGCTGAAACTTCCATGGCACTCCTCATATCATCTGCTTGTTATGTAATGTGACAACATGGATATGAAATAGAAACCAGATGTCAGGGCAGAGCAGTGATATTCTCCCAGTCAGCTTGGCGGAGCAGTACTGAAGTTTTCTGCTCTTGGACAAACAGCTTTGGAGGGGCTTCTCACAGTGAACAGAGATCCTAACTGAAGGTAAAATATCTTTGGACTGCTAAGAAACTTGAAGGGATTTCCTGAGTTCTTTTATGTAGCTGCTCAGTGGTATTCCCAGTGACCAGTGCTTTGGAAACAGGTTTTAGTATTTGAACTTCTGGGGGTCCACTATTTACAGTGCTACCTCTAACTAGCCAACCGCTAGCTTTTGAAAAGGGTGGATTTAAGAATGAAGTGGGTGTATAGTTTGTTGTTGTGCTTGTTTGTATGTTAGGAATTGGGGAAACATTCATGTGTCTTCGCTGTGCACACATAGCCCTGTGTAGGGAAGAGAGTTGGCTGGCAGCTCCCGGTGCTCTGGGGTCTCATTCCGGAGGCTAGGCCTCTGGACTGATGGAGATGGGACTCTCTAGGCTCCCCTAACCTTGACGTGCCTGGACTGGACTTTGAGCATGTATCTTTGCCCTTTTGAAATGTGAACTATTCACCGCCTGGGCAGAAAGGTAGCCCTTCTAGTGCTAGGAAGATAGCTTGCCCTGGACAAGGTTGTATTTTTACTGACTAATACACCCATTGTGTCCCGAGGTCATGTTCGAATTCCTATTAGAAAAAATTATTACCAGAGGCTATGCTACTCAGTCAGCAGTGACAACTGTGTCACAGTTGTCAGGGAGCTCAGGGAGGTGGAAAGGGACCCTGGCTGTGCTGCCTCTGAAGAATGCAGCCATCTTCCAAGGGATGTTCTGGGTCTTGCGCGCGCGTACACACACACACACACACACACACACACACACACATACACACACACACACACACACGCACACACACCCCAGATGGTACCTTTATAAATCCTGTTTCACAGATGAGGAAAATATGGCTCAGAGATTCAGATGCCTCACTCGCACATATCCTTACGATTGGCATCTAGCTAAGCAGAGCCATATGATGGGCAGTCTTAGGCTTCTCCCAGCTTCTGAGAGTAGGGCATGGGTGTTGGCTGCTGGCTGGTGTGTTCAGTTTGCAGGTGAGCCGCAGAAGAAAAGAGACAGACCTCTGACACAAGCTGTGATACATATCTGGGTACACTGTAGAATCCAGTACAGCTGTTCTTAAATCCATGTTGGTTGCTTCTAGCCAGAACTTCGTGTGAAAAGAAAATGCAAAACCATTCTGTTTTGCTTATGTGAACCTGGAGAAGGTATGTCCCAACATTGTACATACTGTGGTATAATATCATGGGCAGAAAGTTGTCCAAACAAGTAGGGCTTTTTCTAGAATCCCCTTTCCTGTGGGAGCTGCCCTCTGAATCTCAGAAAGTCAGTTAAGATCATGTGAGTTGCTAGAGGTCTGGGCAGGCAAATATGGGAGGCCAGCCACCCTGCAGTATTCAGTCTCTTCCCTGTTCCTGTTCTAAAGTAGCCCATAGTTCCCAGGAGCAGCAGCATAGCTCCCACTTGTCAGAAGGTAGCTACTGTTATTGGCAGGAGCTGTGGGCTCCAGGAGTCTGTTGGCTGGGCCGCTGTGCTGATCCTGGCATTGAGCCTTTTGAATGTCAGGGTTTCTGGATCCTTGAGCCTGCAAGATAGAACATGTAGACTCACAGAGGATAGGTTAGACCCAAGAAAACCACCTGGGCTGCAGTAGCCTCTCCTGGGCCTTGGGCTGCGGTGGCCTCTCCTGGGCCCGGATGCTTAAGGCTGTAGTATGAATGGATTGAAGAGGGCTGAGCTGCTTACCATGGCCAGCAGCTGCTACTTCCAGTTGTCCCTGTTGCCATAGGCTTTGGAAAGTGTAGATATATGACCCCTTGCAGCATATCAGTCTCTTCCAGAAAGTTCTTTTGGCGAATTAACATGGCTTGGCTTGGTATAGAAGTAGGTTGGAAATGAGGTGAGGTGGCCTTGTGGTTACATGGGATAGTAGGGTAGGTTGGAAATGAAGTGGGGTGGCCTTGTGGTTACATAGGGTAGTAGGGTTGAGCTTTGATGTAACTCAGGTAGTTCTTGTCCTTCTCTCACCAGTAGGCCCAGTGGGTTTAGGGCCAGGCCGTTCTGTGTCAGAGGGCTTGTCTGGACCTGTTGGTCACATGGGGCCTGGCATGGAATAGATGCTCATGGCCTGGTGAAGAGCATCTTTTCCAGCTTTTGGTTTATGTCCCCGTCATGAAGGATGAAGTGCAGGGGCTGAATCTGGGAACAGGATAGCTTGGCCTGGAAGTTACTGTCCATGTGGCTGGTACGTCATGGGGTCTGATGCCCTCTTCTGGTGTGTCTGAAAATGGCCACAGTGTACTCACATACATTAAATAAATGTTTAAAAATTAAAAAAAAAAAAAAAAACCCATCTCAATGAGAGAGGGGCCTAGACAATGTCTCAAGGGCTTTATGTCCCATCAGGAAAGTTGTGTCTCCATTTGTGGTCTCTGACTGCTGGGCCTGGCTTAGGCTCATGTGCCACCTTTTGGGCTTCTGAAAAGTTGAACTGTCTGTCTTCCTAATTTAACAAAGCCAGAGTCCTGAGTGTAGACCTGTTATCAGTGTGTAGTAGCAAGATAGCCTGTGGCCAGCAGCCCTTTGAACTGGCCAGTCTAAATTAGATACTGGCTTACAGAAACACTTCCTATGTGTGAGGCTAAAGTGCCTAGGACACTGTGGTGACTTCCACTGTGACATCTAATTATTTGCAGGAAAGGATCCCTTTCCCTGTTAACAACTTGACTAGTGAGGGAGAGGGAAGCCTTGTTCCCATACACAGTGGAATGGGAGTGGGGAGGAATATTTGGTACAAGTGAGTGAGTGAGTGCGCGTGCGTGCATGTGTGCGTGCGTGTTTGTGTTTGTAGTATAGTATTTAAAGTACAAAATTCATTGCTTGCTGCCTACACATGGCTAGAAATAAGTTCGTGATTGCATTGAAACTAAGCTGCACATCCACAATTTAAATATAACGAAAAGCCAAACTCAGCTCTTATTCTTAACCTAGGTCTAGAAACTTCTAGCACATGTTCTAACATTCTTTTGATAATAGTTCAGAATATTTTATAATGTATGAAAAATTAGGAATTGAAAGTTGGAGAGTCCTTCTTCCTCTTGTTCTATCTAGCAAGGTGGATTCATAAAGAAAGGAGGCAAAAGTAGGAACCATGTTGCCACCAGTGTGGACTTTATACACGCAGGACATTGTCAGCCCCCGAGAGGACACAGATTCTCCAGTAAAGGAGGTCCTAAGTCACACAGCTAGTCTACACTAGGCCTAGTAAAGCTGTCAGGGCTAAAGCAGTAAGGAGTGCTCTGTTCTCTTGTCGTGAATGTATGGAAGTGAGGTTTGCCAAGCAAGGTTCTAAGTTGCTGTTGTGGTGTCCCTGCCAGTGCTCCCACAGATCTGCATACTACCAACAAGAATCACAACCGCCAAGGTGGTGATGGCGTCTATAGGAAAGTACCGGGCCCACCTGCTTGACCTGGGCCTTGTGGTTGAACTGTAGGGGCCTCAGCATGTGGACTTGACTGAGCTGTGTGTGTCACTAAGGAGGTCTTAGGCTCCAAAGGGTTTTACATGTTCTTCTAAATATGGTTTTGTTAACTTTAGAATATCACCAGATAGAGTCCCATTCCTCTTGAAAAGTAAGTGTCTGTGTTTTGTGGTTGCTAATTTATCACATAGACCATTTTTTCTCTGACTTTTAATGGCACCAGAGTGACAGCTTGATTGAAGGCTTCTAACCCCAGGACTCTGGCAAAGTGGCCCTGCCATCTGTGTAGTGTGCTATGGTCCCAGGTCTCTGGAAAACAGCATGTCTTTTGAAGAATAACAAGACCTAAACAGTGTGTTTTGCCTGCTGAGCTTTCAGGATGGTCTTGGGTGTACTGCATTCTACCTACTGTTCTTACGGGTGTTCAGGGTTAAGTAGGACCCACACTGTTCATCTGCTGCTTCAGATTAATAATTCAAGTGTCACTATGCCACCACCTGGTGTCATTCATACTTGTGACATGCTCCTTGTGGTCAGGGCTCATCTCAATGTGTCCTTGAAGTAGGGAATGAAATTATCAGCTACAGGGCTTGCTCCTGTGTATGTCACTCACAGTCTCTCTCTCTCTCTCTCTCTCTCTCTCTCTCTCTCTCTCTCTCTCTTTCTCTCTCTGTCACTCACAATATCTCTCTCTCTCACACACACACACTCTCTCTCTCTCTCTCTCTCTCTCTCTCTCTCTCTTTCACACACACACACACACACACACACACACAGCATTATAGCTGAGGACTTGTTTGAGTTTTCTGTCCTCCTTTTATACACAAGGCTAAACTACTGGTTGGGGTCCACTGATGTAGATAGGAGGCTGGAAATGCAGCCACAGTTCAGTTCTAGAGTACCTGCTAGTCTTTCAAGTATGGTTTTACAGGCAAGGCCTCAAACAGGTTTGATATGGGGACCTGGAAGCTAGTCTTTAGGAGACTGGGAGAGATAGGTGGACAAGATGATGGCATGACTGCCAGTTTCCCACAGGCCACTCAGTGACTGTGCCTACACAGAGCAGACTGAGCCTGGGGGAAGACAGAGTAGTGCTGTGCTCTTTACCAGTGGTCTTGCAGCAAGGGCTTGCTTGGGACAGGGCCATCTCTGCACACTGTCACTATACTGGCTAGTTTTGAGTGTCAACTTGACACAGGCTGGAATTATCACAGAAAAAGGAGCTTCAGTTGGGGAAGTGCCTCCATGAGATCCAGCTGTGGGGCATTTTCTCAATTAGTGATCAAGGGGGTAGTGCCATCTCTGGGCTGGAAGTCTTGAGTTCTATAAGAGAACAGGCTGAGCAAGCCAAGAGGAAGCAAGCCAGTAAGGAACATCTCTCCATGGCCTCTGTGTCAGCTCCTGCTTCCTGACCTGCTTGAGTTCCAGTCCTGACTTCCTCTGGTAATCAACAGCCATATGGAAGTAAACTAAATAAACCCTTTCCTCCCCAACTTGCTTCTTGGTCATGATGTTTGTGCAAGAATAGAAACCCTGACTAAGACAAATTGGTACCAGGAGTAGGGTATTCCTGTGACAGCCTAACCATGTTTTGGAAAAGACTGTGAAAAGACTTTAAAACTTTGAGCTAGAAGAGTCACTGTTAAAAACTCTGTAAAATGTCTGTGAGAGCTTAAAAAATCAAGTTGAAAACAGTGCAAAAGAATAGAGGCCTGGCTTGTGAAATTTCAGAGGGAAGATTAAAGACTCTTATCAGGGCCATGTTGTTTTGATTGTTAAGATTCTGTGGTTCTGGTTAGCTGGGACTAAAATATCAGCTGTGATTAACAAGATACCAGAACTACTAAAGAGAGAACTTTACATTACTGGGACTATTGATGCTGGTTAACTAGAGCTAAAAAATTAACAGTGATTAAAAAGAGACCAGCATCATTGAGGTGACATCTTCTGGGAAGTGTTTGCTGAGAGCACAAAGAGGTTGTGTTCCAGAAATAGCCAAGGTTGTACCTTGTGCTGCAGCAGGACTTGGTAATGTATAAGAGTCACCCAAGTGGTACTGGTTTTGACAGCACGAAGGGGTCATGAAGAGCAGCTGAGGCTCGGCACAATAAGAGGCCATGGAAGGCCATTGATAAAAGTGCAGCCTCAGTTTATAATTAATGGCCCAGGACTGAAGGTGTCATGCAAAGGAGTTGAGGCCTGGCACCATGGAGACAGTCTATGAGAGACTATTAGTAAAGCCTGGTTACAACATTGTTTTGAGAAGCCAGTACCATGCAATGACCACCAAAGACAGCAGCAGCAGTGAAATACAGGCATCTAGAGCCCAGAAGACAAAATGTGTGTTACAAAGGGCAGAGTTAGAAAAGTGACTAAAGGCCTTAAAGGAGCCCAAAAAATTGTGAGTTAGATCCCAGACACTGGTTTTGCTTTTAATTGTGACTGTGCCCTGATATTTTTCCCTCTTGAAAAATGTATTTCAGTAGAGCCCACAGTTAAGAGACTTTAAATTTTAAAAGATATTAGACATTTTAAATTGATTAAACTTTTAATATATAAAGACTGTGAGACTTTAGATCTTGGAGATAAATAAAAACATAAGAGTTGAGGCCTAATAGTGATGTGTTTGTGTGTCAAGTTGACAAGGGGTCAATTATACTGGCTAGTTTTGAGTGTCAACTTGACACAGGCTGGAATTATCACAGAAAAAGGAGCTTCAGTTGGGGAAGTGCCTCCATGAGATCCAGCTGTGGGGCATTTTCTCAATTAGTGATCAAGGGGGTAGTGCCATCTCTGGGCTGGAAGTCTTGAGTTCTATAAGAGAACAGGCTGAGCAAGCCAAGAGAAAGCAAGCCAGTAAGAAACATCTCTCCATGGCCTCTGCGTCAGCTCCTGCTTCCTGACCTGCTTGAGTTCCAGTCCTGACTTCCT
>JADRCD010206852.1:0-11056 GCA_019843815.1 Montemys delectorum
AAATTCTAGTAGTTCCTTTTATTAATTTTCCATTATAGCAATCTCAACCACTGTTTAACCATGGCTTATAAACTCAAAATTTAAAAACTTTATCAGTCATATTTCTCTCAATCTACCTAATATTTTAATGTCATCTAAGGAAACATATAATTTTCAAGATTAAACTTCTACTTAGTAATAATCCAAATTTTCTCTAAGTTCATTGACTTATTACCCATCTTCCATCCCTCATGATTTAAGAAATTGCTATTTTAATGTGCTGTGTGAATGAAAATGGGTGCAGTAAAGATACCAGAGTAGACACTCTGGATGAAAAGGTAGAAGTTTATTCAAGGGGGGTCTCTGGGAGGAGTTGGAATACAAAAGAGAAACAAGAATGTGATTTAATTCTACTTACTTAAAATGTTAACAAATTTTAAATGTTAAAAAATTCAGATAAATTGAAATTATGTAACTTTTCTCATCATAATGCAATAAAGGTTAAAAAAAATGAAAAAAAAAAAGTTTATTTCAAAATGCCAAAGTTGGCTCATGAGGAAGAAGTATAAGGGACAAAGAAAACTCTCCAGTGTTACATGGGAGTGGCAGAAAGGGAGCTTGTAAAGTGAGGTTAGGCTTGTGAGCAGGGGCAGAGAAATCCTAGACCTTGATAAGTTAATAGGCATCACAGTCACATTTTCATGGAAGAGCCACAGTCCCTTTTGCCAGACTTAAGGAGAATGACTACTTTTTTTAAGCAAATAGAAAATTTCTTCAAGCCTCTGAGGAAATGCTATTCTTGAGGGACCAGAAACTGGGAACACACACACACACACACACACACACACACACACCACACAACCATGTGTGCACACATACATTCATGTGTCTGTGTTCAGCCTACTATCCATAAAAGCTAATCTTTGTCATACTCATTTTGACACTCCATACATTAATGTCTTTTCAAATCCCTTTGTTGAAGAAGCTCTCTGGAGCCTATGGATTATTATCTGTCTGCCTAGGGCAAAAAGGTAAAACTTAAGGCAAGAGAAGAACACAAATGAAGTATGAAAGAGTTCCTGAGAACACATAGAATGTACCATAATTTTCTAAAACAGATACGTCTCCAGAAGCTAATTCTTTCTGTGGTGAGGTCTAAGGATAAAGTATCTCCTATATTAAGTAGCAGATATTAAATCCAGAAATTAAAGTCACATGCTTATTTGAATATAAGATTGCATATCAGAACAAAACTTGAAAATCTAAAAATAACCAGTTCCACAGGTAATGCCAGAATATTACAATGTAAAGTGCCAAAAATTACCAGGTATGAATATAAGTATGAATAAGTATAATACTACAAGAAAAATAATAATTAATGAAAAAAATGAAAGCTTCATAAATCCATGAGAAAATTAACTACCAAAATGTTCATGCCAATGTGTTACATGTAACATCATTTATGACTGAGTACAAGAAGACAGAATGAATAGAGCAATATTATAGCAAAATGAATAATATTGAAATAGCATAGTCAAAATATAGATGATAAAGGATATCAAATAATAATACCAGATATGAATAATGGTAGAACAGACAATGCAAAGAACAGGAAGACATTAAATTCATAGCAATAGAAACTATTTACAAATCTGCATACTTAAAAATTAACACTAGAATTCAAAGACATATGCAATATGCGATAGAAATTAATTTATTGTGTGTGTAGAGCCCTAAAAGGGACCAGGGCCAAGTAAACATTTCAGGCAAACTAATAACCAATCATTTTCTTGTGAATAATTTTAAATACATCAAGAAATTTGAAGCACCTCAATATGATAAACACAGAAAAAAAACATGGCAAGAAGTCTCAGAAAAATTACTAAGAAAGTAAGATAAAAAAATCAGGTACATAAAAACAAATGTGCATTTTCAGCAGAATCAATACAAGTGTTGAACATGTCTTCGGAACCACAGTAAGTCAGAGCATAATGAGAACCATATTTAAAACCACGGTTTTTCAGAGGACCATTTTCCTAGTCTCTTGTAAGCAAGAGTAGCATCAATACTGTCAGGGAGTGGTTCTTACCCATGGCATGGGTCTCCAGTTGGGCCAGTCAATAGTTGGCCATTCCCTAAATCTCTGCTCCATCTTCCTCCCTGTACTTAATGTAAACAGAGTAAATTTTGTGTTGAAGTTTCTGTGGCTGGGTTGATGTCTTCATGGCTTTACCGAGAGTCCTTCGTGGCAACAGGTGATGACCACTTTAGGCTCCATACACTCCACTGCTGGGAGCCTCTCTCAGTCTCCCTTATTCCATGCCTCAGGCTAAAAATTAGGTGGTCAGGCGTCTTGTGGAAGAGTTGGGGGAAGGATTGAGGAACCTGGAGAAGATCGGAACTCCACAGGTAGACCAATAAAGTCAACTAACTTGAACACTTGGGAGCTCCTAGAGAAGGAACTACCAATTAAAGAGCATGCATGGACTGGACCTATCCCCCCTACACCTATATGTAGGGGTCATCATATGATGCCCCCTACAACATAACACAAATGTTGCAGATATGCACCTTGGTTTTCATTCATGTCCCCCAACAACTGGAGCAATGAGTGGGTGAGTGTTCCTGACTCTGTTGCTCTGCTGTTGGATTCTATTCCCATAACTGGCTGGCTTATTTGGCTTCATTGGGAAGGATGTGTCCAGTTATGTTAATGTGCCAGGGTATGTTGGTACCCAGAGCAGCCTCCCACTTCTCACAAAAGTGACGGGGTAGGAGAGGGGCTGTGTGAGTTGAGGACTGGAAGAGGGCTGTGAATAAAGAAACAAGTTACAAAAAAAAAAAAAAAAAAAAAAACGAAATAAAACAAAACAAAAAACCCACTGTCTTAAAAGTTCAGCTGGATTTCCTTTTTTTAGTCAAAACATATTTCCAAATTCAAATAAAATGCCGAGAGTAATTATTTGTTGTGATTTCAGAATTAGTTAAGCAAAAGGGCTCCTATTAGCTTGCATTTTGTCCCACTTCTGAATTGCCATGTTTTCAGTGGCCATAGCCTCTTTCAGTGTACAGTGACTGTACACTGACAGTGACAATATACAGGTGGGTTTTTCCTATACTTAAATTTAGAGAATAGCTTTATCAGTTAGTGGAGAAATGACCAAATAATATCAGGATTTTTACATTGAAACTAAGTTAAAGATTTTCATATACTTTTAATTTGGCAAATATATGATCTCTTTAATGAATGAAAATTAATTGAGCCAGTATTATGTGGTATTTTGTAGGTGGGAGAATAAACAGTGAAATCCATAAGTCTTTCAAAGGACTTCTGAGTATTCTCAGCTTGAACTTTAATGAGTAGCACTTTCATAAGTGATGACTGTCCTACCTGTCTGGTCCCCACAGTGAGATTGACCTGAAACACATCTCTAGATGAATAATGATTAGTTAACTATGATATTTGAGTATTACCTTAAATGTCAACATTTCTACAACTGCATAAAAGTACAGTAATGATGAATATTTTAGTATAATTTCATACTCAAAATGTATATAAGGCAAAAAATCATCAAAATGTTGAAATTGTAGATGTAAATTTTTTAAATAAAATGTAATTAAATAATGCCTTGAAATAAATAAGATTCTATTAAGAAAATTCAAGGATGGTTCAAACTCTGAAAAATATAAACATAATTACATAAGATATTTGACAAAAATAAGCACTCATTCTTAATAAGAATGAAATAAATCTATTGGTTTATGTTAAAACAGTTGATTCAAACATAAAATTCCACCTTAATTCTTAATACCTGGAATCTATTACTAATAGAACCAAGAATAAACATGAAATAACTTTTAAACCTTGCTTTTTATGCTGATATATTTTCAGAACAAATAAAATCTCTGATTGGTTTTCTAAGACTTTTGAAGAAACCCAAGTCTATCATTTATCACTATGGTTTCACCACTTTCATATTCCAGAATCATATTTTAATCTTGTCATTTTTCTAGTTTTCCATATAAATTCTTTTCGGAAAGGTTCATTTATTTCATTTACTTATCATTATTTTGCTGGGATAGCTATTATCTTCTCTGTACTTCATTTTCTTGCTCTATTACGATGTGTGCCCTCCATTTACCAGATAATTGATGCATTTTATGCTTCATGAGATATTTTTTGATTCACTCAATTAATGAGTTACTCATTATTTGAATGTTAAATTGATATAAAATGCCATGGCTCTGAGTTCCTGTACTTCTTATTATACTCTCCATGCCCATCTCTTTATCCTTCCTTCTCTAATTTCCTCTCATTGCTTTTTTCCTCCTACTCTTGTTTTCTTCCTAGACTTTATCTCCTCCCTCCTAGTCTTGAGTTGTGTTTTCAGTCTGTACTTTATTTCTGTTCTTGACTCTGTTACTTTGTGATTATATGGACCTTATCTCTGGTTTCCCATTGTAATACCATTCTTTTCTACATATATAAGATGCTATTTGTATTAATTATAAATTGAGTCATGAGACATATCTTTTGCATCATTGATATTTCTGAAAATATTTGTTTCTGTAACCAGAGATAACTAGGTGCATGATTTATTTTTTAAGTGACTATGTTTTATTTATTTGATACACCATGTTTTTGAATGAGTCCTGTTTAGCTTGACTTTGATGCAATATTCATTTCCTCTTTATTCTACGACCTTATACTAAACAGTTTTTATTAATGATCTGATTTTTGTGCCTTAAATTTTTATCATGTTTTGACATTTTTATGATGTATATTATTTTATTTAGGTAATTTCTTTCTCATATATTGCATGCCAACAATAATTTCACTTCCCTCTTCTTCTCCCAGTCCCTACCCATCTCTCCTTTACCCCAGATCCACTTGTCTATTTCACTTCAGAAAAAAAACAGGCCTCTCAGAGAAATCAACCAATCATGGCATATCACATTGTAATAAGACTAGGCTCCTCCTCTTTTAGTAAGGTTGGAAGAGGTAACCCAGTAGGAGGAAAGGATCCCAAAAGCAGGCAATAGAGTCAGAGACAACCTCCTTTTTCACTGTGAGGAGTCCCATATGAAGACAAAGCTATACAACCATAACATATATGCAGAGGACCTAGATTACAGACTCTCTGATTGTTGGTTCGGTGTCTGTGAGTCCCTAAGGGCCCAGATTAGTTGATTCTATAGGTTTTCTTGTGGTATCCTTCATCCCTCTGGCTCCTACAATCCTTCTTCCCCCTCTTCAACAGGATTCAATGAACTCCCCCTTAAAGATTGGCTTTGAATCTATGCATCTACAGTCGTAGGATGATGCCTTTCTGAGGATGATCATATTAAGCTATTGCTAACAAATACAGCAGAATATTACCGTTAGTAGTAATTACTACATTGACCTTTCTATACCAGTTATGTTTGGTTATATGATAAATGTCTGGGCTATCCAGCCTCTGGTTCCCAGCACTCCAGGAAGTGTCAGGGGTTAGCTTATTCTTGTGGCACGGGTCTCAGGCTGAACCAGTCATTGGTTGGCCATCCCCACATGTTCTTTGAATTAAAAGGACGGTAGCAAATAAAAGATTACTTTCTGAGAACCTTAGGTTCTTTTAAATACAAAATGTAGTCTATTTAAAATTTTTGTACAAAAGATGAAAATAATTCAATTTGCTTTCAAGCCCACATAATTAACCATTTTTCTTTTAAAAATTATAAGCAAGTTTGAATATCTACGTGCCATGTCTAGTGTTAAATGTTTTGCTAAATTATCACAATGCATATTCAAAATTACAATTCTATAAAGTATTAGATCTTCATTTATACTTGGTATGGCTTAATATGTATGAGTATACTGCTGTATTTTTATTGACAAACAAGGACATTAATGATAAGACTTTCTTATTAATTCAATTATTGATTTCTATAGTCCACATCAATATATCACTTATATTTATATACATATAATTTTAAAATGATACAATCCATTCATTTTAAAGTATTTTAATGTGTTTAAATATATGTTAAGTATACCAATAAATATACACACATCATATACGTGCACATATACATTGTGTATATTACAGATTGGATTTTACATTTTGGAATATATACATGGAGTGTACTTACTCATTATAGAAAGGATTTAACATAATTATTTTACCTTCTTCATTTATAACTGGATGTAAAGCATGTAGCACAAATAAAGGTTATTTAGCTCATTATTGTTTTGTTTGCACTGGGACTTTGCTGGTTGCTGACGGTGTCAACAGACATTCAATCCTTTTTACTTGTATTGAAGAAAGAACCAGCCAGTACTATTATTTTTATTTATTTATTTTTAATATTTTAATATATTATATTTATTATCTTATATTTTATTCAGATAACAAAAATATAAACATAATTATATGATAAATGCATATTTGTTATTTTTATAAAATATAGTTTTTAATTTTTATGTTATCTTTATTTTTTCATTTATTACTGATGTAACTATTTAGACTTGATTTTTTAAATGTTAGTTACAAATGAAGTATCAACAAGATTTATTTGCAGAGGAGTAGAAGATATTTAAATAGAACAAATAATGACATTTACACTGACAGTTACTCTGTCTACAAGATGATCAAGACTTATGATCTCATGAAGACCAGAATAGAAGCATTCAAAGAGCTGTATTAGCCAAATGGCTGAAAGTATCGTTTTCATGCCCTGCACTGTGCTGTTTATATAATTAAACTGTCTCTAGTTAGGTTAAATTAGACAATTTTGAAGGTAATTTAATTAGTGTTGATAAGAAATGAGGGTTATTAGATTTTTTTTCCTAACATGAAAAATACCCAACAGAATTTATTTTAAAATCCTCGAATAATGAAAGAGTAATTAATGGGAAATATTGGCTCTAGCAATAAGAAGGGAACTTAAGAAAGTAATACTAATTCTCTCCAAAGCACCACTTTTATAGCAGAAATGAATGTCTGAAACACTGTATCCAAACAAGATCTTGGGTGAGACTGAGAGAAGCAAGAACCAGAAGATTAAAATGTTTGAAAATATATCACCTGATCAGCAACTTAAAAAGATTATATTTAAATGTTTTCCATGATAAAGATGTTTGGATTTGAAAATAGATGAGAGTTATAAGCAGAATAATTCTAGCTATTAAAAATAATGATACCATCCATGTCATAAACTGTTGTTATGATCACAAACCATAACAAATTTTACAAATGAGGATTTTTAATTATTTACATAATGTAGTGCAAAGTTATTATGTTTTGTAAAATGATTATAATTACAACATAAATGATTATGCAGTTGAATTTACAACTATATGTATAATTTAGAATTGCTTCAGTAAAGTAGTAAATGGTCCTCTCATATCATCAAAACATTAGATGAATGGGTGAGAATAAATCTAAACTAATTAAAAGGATACTGAGTGGAGTTGTTATAAATACAATTTCTTGTCTAAAACCTACATTATTAAGGCAAAATAGACAGCTCAGTTTGTAAAAGCACTAACCAGGACCTGCATTCTATCCTGAGAGCACATGTAAAAAAATCTAAACATGGTAGTCTGCTCTATAATTCCCAAGACTCCTATGGTAAGAGAGGAAATCAGAGATAAGAGAATTTGATCAAAAGTTCATATCCATAGCACAGTAGCAAGAGCATGATTAATTTTTTTCTCTTCTATCATTTGAAAATCTGTGTGTCTAGAGAAAAGAAAAGATGAAAGATTTATTTTATTTATAGACTTTTTATTTATAAGAGTAATTATTTACTTTACTTTCAAAACAAAAATGCAATGTCTGATAATGAGATTCACAATGCCCTCAAATATATATTGAAATGAATCATTCCTGAATGTGAATGACCTGTATGATGAAAAGTTTAAGATACCAAAGAGACAAACTGAAGAAGATAAAATACCTCCAATGTTAATGGGTTGGTAGAATTAGTATTGTGAAAATGGACATCCTACCAAAAACAATCTATAAATTCAATGCAGTCTTCATAAAGAATTCAGTGAAATTCTCCATTGAAGTTGAACAATATTAAAATTCACATGGAAGCCCAGAAGATCCAGGATAACAAAATGACATGGAAAATACATCTTTGCATTTATGATTTGTTGCTGAGTTATGACATATAACTTATTCCCTCATATTTGATCACTTAACTTGTTTTACTATTATTATAGTTTACTACCTTTGTCTCTGCTCACCCATATTGCTATCTGTATTGAACATAATATAATGTAGTTTTACTAATTTGTTTTCATAATTATATCATATGAAAATTTAAACATGAAAACTCTACACTTACTAGCATATGTTTTCTGCATTAAACAAAAGTTTTAGATTTTATTTGTTCATGGGGATGTGTATGTGTGTGTGTGATCATTTGAAAACAACCTATGCTTCATGAAATTGTATACCAAAAATGCATTAAAATTTATTCCTTTGGAGAATTTAATTGTTATTAAATTTAGTAAAATAAAATCTTCTCATAGTACACTGAAAGGTAATTTTAAAGAATTGAAGATTTAAAAAAATTTAGTTCCTCCTGGAAAAAAATTTACAGAAATTGTTTTCATCTACTTGGTTCACTTGTTGATTATTTTGTTGTTATTTGGAAATAGCCAGTTCTGAAACTCTAGTAAATTCATTCACTACATAAAATCTTCAAAACAAAGGCTTATCAGAAATAAAAGGATTTCAGTTACATAAAAAAGGCCTCCTTTTGTTTCAAGTCACTGTGGGTTATGAGCCCATCTATCTAAAGAGATTTTATTAGTGCTGGTAACACATCCCTCCAGCTTGGTTTGTTGAGCATTTTATCCTATCTTTCTCGCAATTAAAGCTTTTAATAGAAGTCTTGAATTACATATTTTAATGTTACATAAATATTGTTCAATATTTGTTTTAATGAGATCTATCTTTTATAAAAATAAATCGTTTTCTCTAAGGTGTTAAAATATTTTTCTGTGCAATTCACCTTTTAAATTTTGACATAAATATAAATGTGGCTAATATATTCTTTAAGTGTTCATCAGGCATAACACAGCCATTTAGTCTATATTTGAGCATCTATGGCCACAAGAGAGCCTCAAAAGATTGGTTGTTGAATTTTTCTTGTAACAGGATGGCCAGGAAAGCCATTGGAACAAACCAGTTACTTCCATACAAACTCTTGCACATCATCTAATCCTGCTTGAGATGCACATTTTCTCTGTTGGTGCTAAGGAACATAAAATATAGAGGGTCAACTGAAGGAAGAGTCTACGCACATGTGATGGAAATCACCATTCATACCATTGTGTTGGGTTTTGTTGAGGCAAATGTCTGCTGTCTCCATAACCCTTCTGCCATAGTACTGTAAATAAAATTCAACAAACTCACTGGTTTCTCTTTTAGTTACTTTTCCTGTTATTGTGGTGAAATAGTTTCACAAAAGCACATTAAAGAAGAAAGGGAAAAAATTAAAAATAAAAAAGGGGAAAGGGCTTATTTTTCACTTGTATGGGTATGCTATGTCATATACAAAACTCATATTTCACATTTATATACGTGAAAATGAACACACACACACATACACATACACACACACACAGACAGGGAGAGAGAGAGAGAGAGAGAGAGGGAGAGAGAGACTTTATTGGATTATGCAGTAAATGCCTTGATTAATTAATAAGAATTATATAATAATCTCTTGAGAAATCAAGTGGTTTAGCTTTGGGGATTCTTTTGGCAATTTTCAAATGCAGCAAAGATCCAATCTTAATGTCACTTGCACATATCCTGGTAATATTTCACAATGTCTCAAAGTTCTATAACTAGCCTTTGAGTTCTTTTTCTAAGTATTTTTCTCATGTTGGAAATACTGTATTGTTAACTACTATCAGTACAAACTCAATGGCCATTTGATATATCTCTCTAATATACCAAATGTTGCTTGAAACTGAGATTTCTGTACCAAAGCTAGAACAATACCATGAAGAGGTTCCTATTTAGCATTTATAGATGCTTGTAAGAGGTAGTTGACCATATCTAATATAATAGAGGCTATACTGCGTAGTTAAAATTAAAAGAAAAAATGTTTTCTTCTACCAAAGTTACAGTTTTATTTACAACATAACTATTTCTCCTGATGTTCCTGAACCATGTCTGTTATATCCTGCTTCTGAACTCTACCCATAACTAGTGTCTAGGAATGAGAATTAGTGATTTAGTTGATATTGAAAAATATATTGTAACTGCTTACCATTTTTCTTTATAACTCAATTTTTGAAATTCCAATAAAAATAACACTTCATGTCCCTTCAACTTATTACTACATGAATATATTTGCAGAAATGCAGATATGCAATATATATATATATATATGTATATATATACATATATATATATATTAAATAGAGTTGAACACTTTGACAAGATTAAACATGTTAAATTTATGTCAAAACTAATGATTGTCACTGGCCTTAATGATTTAATTTCTAATATTGATTTAAAACTCATTTAGTAAATGAATCTAAAATCAGTTGTTAGATTATTTGCTGAATTTAACTTGATTCTAAAAATAATATGAATTTGCTGTCACAGGCCTTTGAGTCATTTGCCACAAAGCTATGTTAAATTGGTGCACATTTCTACATTATTCATAAAAATATAATCTTTCCTTTTCTTCTTTCTTTCATCAAAGTGAGTTCTCTGAAGGTTGTTGGTTGTATTTTGCATCACCAACACTGTGGGCCTTCTCACTTCTCTGAAATCTCCCTACCATCCCCTTCTTCTGTGTGGCTATTTACAAAGGGAGTGCTCTCTTTAATCTTCTCCTTCTTCTTCCTCTAGGCAGTTGCCAAGATTTATAGTTCTCTTGTCTTTTTTTTTAATTTTTCAAACAAAGTATAATAAAATTGGTTTTGATAGTAAAATGTAAGAATTAACAGAATAGTCCAAAAATATTTAAAACAGAAACAAAAGTTAAAATATAAAAAGTTAAAATTTCTTATTTTAATTTATTAACAAACATCAATATGTTATAAAATACTTGGTAAGTCGTT
>JADRCD010206854.1:0-11291 GCA_019843815.1 Montemys delectorum
CAAACCCAAAGGACACACCGGCCACCAGTAATTAAGGCCAGGCAGCAGCAGGTACAGACAAGGGGCTGGGGGTGGGGAGAGTCTCATGCAAGTTTAAATGCCAGAACAAGTAATCGAGCGCCTATTAAATAATAGACGATACTCACTGCCCAGGCCGATGGCCAGCGCCAGGATCAAGGCAATGACCCCAATGACGATGATCGGAAAAAACTTCAAGGGCAGAAGGGACAAGATCTGCGCAGCCACTGCGTCTCCGTCTGAGAACCAAAGGGATGGAGGTGTGGGGGAGTTGGGGAGCATCAGTTCTGAGTGACGTGAAACTTAAAGTTTAGCCATGTGGGCTTCGTCCCCTCTGTGCAGAGAAAGCACTGGTCCAAAGACAGTTGACTTCGTCAGATGAATGGCCACGTTGTCTAGGACAGTCTTCGCTCACCCAGCTCTCTGCCCCAGATTAGGAGCTATCGCTGTGGGCTAAAAAACATCCTCACCGGGAGCCCTTGACACCCTAACCCTCCACAGTCAAGAATGGGGTCTTACTTGGAGGCCACAGAGAAGAGAGGTTAATTAAGATGAGGCCCGAAGGGCATCTGCTAATCTTGTATGATTGAAGTTTTAACACAGACACATGCACAGAAGAAAGATAAGAGACTAGGAGAACAGACATCCGTAGGAAGATGAAGGCAGAAGACAGAGTGGTATGTCCATCATTCAAGGAACCCCATAGGCTATTGGCCAAAGGCCCGCATCTGCACAGGCATGAAACTTCCTGTGTGCATCCATGGCGATGGGGCCTTACTGATATCAGGGCTCTCAGCGCTTCAGGCTCCCAAAAAAGGAAGCTGAGAAGACCATTGACTGAGCCACCCAGCTGTGGCATGTTGTCCCAGCAGCCCTGGGACAACGGTTGAAGGAAGTCCCAAGGGAAATAGGTCATGGAGGTTTTTATACATGTGGTTGAAGCAAGGAGGACACTGGGCTCTCTCAAACCACCCCGAGGTGAGGTGGCTCTTCCCCTTGGGATCATATAGGTGACTAGTTCCCCGCACCCCAAGTATGGGGGCTGTCCAGTAGCAGAATGCCCAGCTTAGCAAATTTCAGCTTCCGCATCAGAGCTGTCATGGCTCTGCTTGCCACTCTCAAGGACAGGGGTCCCTAGACTCTGGACTCTTCAGCTCTAGTGAGGACCACCTACTCGGCGCAGTGCCTTCTAGAGAGGGGGCTGGCCGTGACAAGGGTGACGAGGTCACCCGCTGTTCGGGGAGTGACAATCCCTGTCCTCGATGGGGATGGGATCATCCAGCTCATGGTGGGTGGTGCCACTCCAGGGCAGTCGGTCCTGAATGGCATCAGAAGGTAGGCCAAACAAGCCAGGAAGCCGCACTCCTCCATGGCCTCTGCTTCAGTCCCTGCCTCCGGCTTCCTGCCCTGCTTTAGTTCCTGCTTTAGTTCACTGGACTGTAAGCTGTGAGGCTGGTCTAACCCTTTCCTCTCCAGGTTGTTTCTGGCTATGGTGTTGACCACAGCAGTAGAAACCAAGCTAGGACACTTGCGATGATGTGTGAAATGTATCTCTCTAGAGCGGCCCCACAAAGGACTGACAAGCAGGAAAACCTCCCCGAAAATGAACGAACAAAAAGCACGGACTTAAATTCATCCTAACAGCACCATGACTTGGCTATGACCACACCCGCCGGTGCTTACGGTGGAAGGGATGGCCAGCTTCTTACATAGCACTGGGTGGGGAGCAGGTCATGTTTGCTTCCCGCTTGTGTGAGATCGGAGATGTATCTGCACAACTTAAAAGCAGATACAATTCTTGACCCAGTAATGTCGCTTCCAGAAATGTATCCTAAACGTTGTCATGGGTGTACACAGACTCCTGTCTCCATCCACCCTGTGGAGGATGACATTCGTGAATGTGGCAAACAGGAGGCAGCCTGAACAGCCAAGGAGAGGGCATCAATAAAGCCTTGGCATGCCAGCAGCACACACACAGGAGACACCCAGGGGGTCTTTTCAAGTCATAAAGCTACTTCTACCTTGTTCTTCATACTCTGCCTGCAGCCCAGATGGCTTACAAAGAATCCTTTGGGGATCCCAGAAACACATTCAGAGCCACAGCCTTAACTCTCCACATTTGCACTCTCACCCAGCCCCAGGGCTCATTCTTCCCGTTGCTCCTGAGCCCTGTTTTCAGGACCAGCAAGCCACAGATAGCTCTCAGCACAAAGACCCCATAGCAGCAGACATCAGGCGGGGAATCCTTCCTGCAGAGGTATGCGACTCATAAAACCAGTTTTCCTTCTTTGGATGGCTGGACCACTCATTCGAACCCGCCACTTGCCCCTTGGTGACATACAGCTTGCCTGAATTTTCTAGAAGCGCGGTGGCCCTTTGACTTTCTTTCGAGTGAACCAGAGCCACTGTGGAGTTTGACTCTCTGAAGACACCCCCTCCCTGCAAGAAGACAGCTTAAAACAAATGCATGTATGCACACACATACACACACTGCCTGCGGAGACTTAGCAAGTGCCTGAGCCACAGGGGCTCCCCCTTAGCTCCCTCCCACTCTGTGGTTCTACAAGATCAGGAAAAGTGTCCACTGATAGAAAGATATCCAGGACGGGTGGGAGACATAGCAAAGTCCTTGAATGCCTATCTAGTGTGAGTAAGGCCTAGTTCCATTCCCAGTACTGTAGAGAAGGAATCGGGGGAGTGGGGATAGGGGGGAGACAGAGGGAGGTGGGAGAGAGAAAGAGACAGAGTAGGAGAGTGAGAGACTGTATGAGGGGATCCCCCCTCCCCAGCCCCAGACACTTAACCACATTCATCCCTTCTACAAAAGGCCCTCGTCCCAAAGGCCCGCCTACCTGGTACCACAGGACTTATTTTCAAATCATCCAAGCCGAAGAGTGAACGGAAAGAGAAGGGAGCTTCGGCTGCCGGAGGATCGTTCTCCCCCATGGTGACTATCTCAGGACCTCTGATGTTGGGTTCTGGCTCCACCTCCACCTGCTTAGCCAGGGGTGAGCAGGGTTGGTCCCTGTGGAAAGTGTGGGCACTGGAGGTACCTCTGTCCCATTTTAAATCCTTTCGGTCCGACAGGAAGCCCACACCCCCTGTGGGTTTGTCACAAATATCAGTCTACTGAGAACTCAACTTTCTCGAGACTGAGGTGAAGAGCAGAGTGGCTTCTAGAGCTGACAAAAATCGGAATTTTAATTCCTTTCAGGTGTATAGCCAATCACATGACAGTTTGAGAGATACGCCTCATTGTCACGAAGTGTTATTCGAGTGAACTTTCATAGTAGAAAAACCGTGACCATCAGAGTGAGGCAGTCCTCCTCTATCCAACATTTTGATTTTTCTTTCTAGCCGTAGAATTTACCTGCCATAGACATAAGATCTCCGATACTCAATTTGTGCGTCCTAAAACGAAGGCAGCACCCGGGAATGGGCACTGTCACGCTGTTTGTTTAGTAGCGGCCCACAAACCCAGCCCTTTCCTGGCTCATGCAAGCATGACCTAATTGAAAAAGAAAGTATCCGAGCCCTGGGGACCCAGGCCACCCAGCCAAATGAGGAGTGGCTGGGAGCCTCCACCTAGGGCCAAACCCCACACAGGGCTCTCTTTCGTACAACAGAGACCTTCTGGATGGGTCTGAGGGAGCACAGAGATGTACGGTGCTCCCGGGTGAGCCCCAAGTCATCCTCCCAAGTGCACAACCAAGGTGCTCTAGGGATCTACTTCCACCAAGGCTGAGGTCCACGGAGCCCTCCCCGCAAAGGCTGGCGAGAGACCCAATAATGAATCTAAGTCCGCTTCCTCCCTGGCTACCGGGTATGCTTGTTCACATTCCAAATGGAGCTACTCATCATTCAAAACTAACCTTGGTTTTCTTTCTTTTTTTTTTTTTAATTTTTACAATATTAGTAAACTCTAAGCTTCTGGAAAGTATGCCTTGGGGGCGTATCCCCTCCCAAGCAGGCCATGGTTGGCAGGTCCCATATGGGGAAGCCGGGAAGTTCTTCTGCGTGTATCCTGGAAGCACTCCCCCTCCCCGGGGTCCCTTACTTACCATTTCTGGTGCCGCCATTCTTGGAAACAGGAATAATTTCCTTTTTCATTATAAAAACGAGCAGGAGGGTATAAGCAGCTGGCAAAGGGGAGTCCAGTAGGGAACTGTTTCTACCAAGTCGCTCAACCTTGCTGGCTCCGAGGCCAGCGGCATCACCGTGGCGCCTCTGTAACCCAATCTGAATGTGGCTATCAGGTAGCCCTGGTAGTATGGGCCTGGAGATAGAAGAGAGCAGCTTGTAAATGAGCACAAGGCAGAATCAGAGGAGCGTCACAGAAGAATGTAGGGCCCGAGGACATTTGTTTTGTTCAAGTGTGAAGAGCGGTGCCATACCCAGTGCTAAGCAGACAGTCCCCACGGAACAGGTCAGCACTTTTGTTGGGGCAGGGGACTGAGCTTTGGTTGAGTCCTACAGCTGCTCTGAGGATAAAAGATGGTGACTGGAGGATGCCACACACTGAGCAGAGACGTGGAGGTCTTTGGCACAGGGGTCTCTGGGTGTTCAGCATATCTGTGTTTGGCTCTGTGGTCTTGGGAAATACAGAGTGCTGGAGGAGATGAAGATGGTGGCAGAGAGGATAACCTCTGGGAAACAGAGACCTCAGGACAGGACAGCATTAGTCCCGTGAAATAAGGGTTAGATTGTAGGTGACTGTGAATTCAAAGCCAGGAGAGAGGGTGCACCCTGGGAAATCCCCATGCCTGGAGACAGAGGAGGCAAGAGAGGCTCAATGTGCAGCTCAGAGAACCTGCAGTGTCAGAAAGGATTCCAGTTGGCTTCCTGTCTGATAGACAGACCTGCGGAAAGAACGAGCTCGGCAGAGCAGACGCATTAGGGTCTGGGTGAGAGCTAGACACACAGGGTTTGAGCAGGCTGCAGCAGATGAGAGCCTCCATGGCTACACTCTGGGGTGATTGCTCAGAAGTTTGCCGATAGCAACAGCTGAGGAGGTATTTGGAAGTGGTGTGCTTTCTCCAGATGCTGAGGCAGGAGGATCGCAAGTTTGAGGCCAATGAGCTACAGAATAGGTTCTAGACTAGTCCAGGAGTAGTGAGACCTGAGGGGGGGGTGGTTTCCAAAGCCAAAAAAAAAAAAAAAAAAAATCACTATTTTTCTGCCTGCCTCCACCTACCCCACCCTTTGATGTATGAATTCACTTGAAATCCCCATGCATTCAGGTCCTTTCTTATCTCTGACTACTCTCCAGATCCTGAAATGAACATTTCTTGAGACAATAGCAAGAGGCTTAGCACTTGAAGCTCTTTTCCTTCTGTGGATTGGAGCCTCTTAGATCATCTAGAATGTTCTGTCATGTTCCCCACAGTGACCAGGACCAAGGAGAGCTGATTGTGAACGTAAGTGTTCAAACAGTATTGAATAAACACACCTCGAACTGAGAGCCAACAGGATGCAAGCTGCAGGTCTGATGGGTCTCCGCCCTCAGTGTAATTTGCATATGTCTGTTCTCTCCCGCAAGCTTTGTAGATGAACCATCCAGACGGTTTCTTTCCTGTGACTGACCGGAAAGACAACTTTTTTTTAAGGTATGGGGAAAGAAATAAATCAGCTAGAGGATTTCCTGGCTGACATAAATGAGCTTTCTCTTCCCTCTTCCCCTTTCCTTCCTTCCTTCTTTCCTTCCTTCCATTTTATGAGTTAACATCACATTGTGTAGTCCCAGCTACTCTCAAATTCACCATTTCTGCTGCCCTGGCTTCAAGTTCTGAGAGTACAGAGCAATGAGTCAAAACATATTTCAATATATTACGGATATAAACGTACCTGCTCAAAGTTATTATTTGGAAGAGAAAACCCATATTTGAACAGAGCTGTTTACCAGACCTGGAATTTACATTTTTCTCCTTGGAGTAATGTGGAATGAAGCCCTGTACACACCCACCTCACAAAGCCTCACCTGTGTTGAAGATTTTTTATAGACTGACTACAACTTATGAGGTATGGGGTGTGTGTGTGTGTGTGTGTGTGTGTGTGTGCACTTGCACATGCTGGAATGTTGCAGAGTGTCTTGGTCAGGGTTTCTTTTCCTGCACAAACATCATGACCATGAAGCAAGTTGGGGAGGAAAGGGTTTATTGAGCTTACTTCCACATGGCTGTTGATCACCAGAGGAAGTCAGGACTGGAACTCAAGTAGGTCAGGAAGCAGGAGCTGACACAGAGGCCATGGAGGGATGTTCCTTACTGGCTTGCTTTCCCTGGCTTGCTCAGCCTGCTCTCTTATAGAACCCAAGACTTCCAAGCCCAGAGATGGCACCACCCACAAGGGGCCCTACCCCCTTGGTCACTAATTGAGAAAATGCCCCACAGCTGGGTCTCATGGAGGCATTTCCTCAAGGGAGGCTCCTTGCTCTGTGATAGCTCCAGCTTGTGTCCAGTTGACACAAAACCAGCCAGTACACAGATGAAGATCTAGATCATCTTTGGCTATCTTTAATCCCCTTTATGGTCATTTGTCACCCACCTCTTTATCTGACCTAGCATCCCTTCAACTAACAAGTAAATCTGCAGGAATGAATTCATTCAGCAGACCAGTGGCTCTACCAGCCCTAAAGCTAAGCATGGCATCAGATGGCACCCGAGACTTACAGAAGAGATATCCCGCTTTCCTGTAACCCATCTATCTGATGTCCCTAGCAATGTGTTTGAAAATGCCTTCATTTAGACTGCCTTTTGTTCTGCCACTATCAAAAGTTCATATAGCATTTCCACAGTGAAGCCTTGTGATCCAGGGTAACTCAAAGCCAGATGAGTCCCAGCTGAATCACAATGAAACTGTCTCTTAATTCCCTTTGGAGCAAGAGACAAGTCTTGCCTTGACGGTAGCAAACTTTGTGTATTTCTAACATTCAAATTCAAGATAAATAAGATGACCAGGAAATTCCTCTGGGACCCCTCAAAGGAAAGGGAGAATGAGTGGCAGCCTGGAGTCTGCCATGGCAAAGGAATCGGGCCAGGCAGAGAAAGAGGTTGCCGGCTAACACTTATGTGTAGGATATGCAAAAGAAAAAATGTGGCAGAGAACATAATGGTTGTCCTGGGGTTAGGGTGGAGTGAGAGGAAGTGTGGGGGGTGGATGTGACTCAAAGGGTGTAGATTGTCGATCTGTAGAATGGGCATCCAGAGTCAGGCTGTGAGCACACGGCCACAGCATGCTGGGAAATGTGGAAAGCCGATTTCAAAGGGCATTTGTTACTCCCCAAGAGTATGGAGCCTGGTTCCCAGGACCCATGTTAGAAGGCTCACAACTGCCTGCAACTCCTGCTTCAGGGGATCCCCGACACACACACACACACACACACACACACACACACACACACATATATATATATAGACTCTTAATTAAGAATTAATATTAGGAAATCAAGATGCCCATCTTGCCTGCATTGCAATAATATGGCAAATTGTGATATAATAAAATCCCATATAGCCCTAATGTTACAACAGCAACTTGAAAGGAGGAGGAAAGCTACTGTTACTTGGAGAACAAGTAACATTAAGTCCGTAGAAAATGCGAAGGAATCCCTGCAGCTCCAGGAACAATAAGTCAACCTAGCGAGCTCTTTGAGTGTGGAATCCTTATACAAAAATCAGTTGTATTTCTCTATCACTGCCAACAACTGGAAACAGTTATTGTTTTCTCTGACAGCTCTTGCAGAGGAGCCAGGTTCAGTTCCCAAAATCCACACAGTAGTCTACATTGTCAGGTAGCCTACAAATATTGTTATTCCAGTTTCAGGGGATGTGATGTCCTCTTCTGGCCTCCGTGGGCACGAGACATGCACGTGGTGCATGGGCACACCTGCAGGCAAAATACCCATGCACATAAAGTAAAGATTAAATACAGCTGTCTATTAAATATTATTTAAAACTAGGCATGGTGGGACCCTACTAGAATACACAGATTTGGAACGTAGAGGCAGAAGGATCAGGAGTTCAAGGTCACACTTAACTGCCTAATATTAGTGTTCAAAGCTAACCTCGCTATATGATGAAAGCCTATATCACATATATATTCATAAATATATTAATTTATATAGTATCCATTTATTTTATTATTTTATTAATTTATGCATGATTTATTTTAATTTATTAATTATTTTAACTAATTTATTATTCAAATTATATGTGTATAAATTTTATTATATATACATATAATTTATAATAGCATCAAAAACATAACTGAAGGGGCCAACATGATAGCTCTGTGGGTAAAGTGCTGGTCATACAAGCCTGGTAACCTAAATTCGATTCCTAGAATCTACCTAAAGATGGAGAGGGAGAAGCAACTCTACGGAGTTACCTCTGACCTCCACCTACGGCCATGGTGTGCATGCACCCACAGGTACACAACAGACACATGCACACACACACACAGACACACACAGACACACACACAAACATAAATAAAATCTTTTTCTAATTAAGAAAAGAAACTGAAAGCTACCAACCAGTACTAGGAGAAATTAAGCAGAGAGATCTACCATATTCATGGAATCAAAGACATACTACCCTTAAAATGTCAATTCTCTCTCAAATGACCTACAGATTCAGTCTCACCTCCTGGATGGTTTCTGGCAAAAATAATTAATTAGTCGAATTTGATTTTGGTTATCTTTAGCATTGCTTTTATTTCTTTTTTTAAGTTTTCATCTTCTTTTTTTTTTTTTTTTTTACTTATTTGTTTATTTTATGTATATGAGTACACTGTCGCTGCCTTCAGACACACCAGAAGAGGGCATCGGATCTCATTACAGATGGTTGTGAGCCACCATGTGGTTGCTGGGAATTGAACTCAGGACCTCTGGAAGAGCAGCCAGTGCTCTTAACCACTGAGCCATCTCTCCGGCCCCTGCTTTTATTTCTTAAGATCAGTTTTATTGAGGCTTTTTTGATAGGCCATCAAATGTGTCCGTTCTAAATACTCAGTTTGGACAAAAAGAGACACCTGTGTAGACACCGCTCAGTCAGGTGCCTCAGCCCACAGCTCCCTCCCAGCCTGCCTCAGATAACCACTGATCTGCTCTTTGAAGTTGTATGTCTACATGCCATCTAAATAAATCCATATGATAGTGTGATGGGGTCTGGCCCCTTGGCGCTCAACACAGCAAGCTCTTCTGTTCATTCATGTTTCAGGAAGCTGGGCTTAGCACTTCCTGTGGATGGGCATAGCTACCCTGAGCACACAATTGCTGCATGTCTGTTCACAGTTGGACTATTCGGATGGTTTCCAGTTTGGGACGCTAATGAGTAAAGCCACCATAGACGTTCAAAGATGGATTCTTTTTTTTTTTTTTTTTTTTTTTTTTTTTGGGTCGGGGCACACGTTTTCACTTTTCCCTGGTAGACTCTAAAATGGTGTCGTAAATGTATGTTGACCTTTATAAGACATTGTGTCAGGGAGTTTCCCAAAGTAATTGGATGAATTACAATCCCACCAAAATTAGGGGTGTTTCAAAAGGTCCCTCGCCTTGTTGAAGCCTGACCTTATTGGTCCTTTTGACTTTAGCTCCAAGTCCAGCGGGTGCTATTGGAACTGTGCTCGTGGTCTTCTTCTACATCCCTCCGTAACGAATGAGGTTGGGCATCTTTCATGACTGCTTCTGTCTCTTCTCCATCAAGTGTCAGGTTAGACACTTTACCGATTTTAAAGATGCCTCTGGTTCTCTCGTTAGCTGTAAGAATACATACATAGACTGTATATTCCAGGTATCAGAGCAAGCATGTAGGCGGGGTACATTTTCTCCCACACTGTGGCTTCTCTTTCCTTTACAATACTTTTCAAAGAGCAGACGTTTTACGACTTTGACGAAGCCCCACGTGGAAGAATAAAAGATCATGGGCTCCTCCTCCTGTTGTGCCCCAAGAAAATTTTATAAACTTTTCTCCTAGGCTTTCTCTGACAGGTTTTATAACATCAGATTTTACGTTCAAGCCATCATCCATTTTGAATTAATTCCAAACATGCTTTGTAGTTCCCCAGCATTGTTACTGAAACAGCAGCCCTTCTTGGGGACTTAGGGTGCCCAATTATTTATTGACAGTTGACTGATGTGTGTGTGTGTGTGTGTGTGTGTGTGTGTGTGTGTATATATATATATATATATATATATATATATATATATATATATGTCACCAGCACCCTCCTTGGTACATGTGTGGCCCGCTGTTTGATTTTACATAAAAGAGCTAAGAACGGAGAACAATCTCACAAACGCAAAATCAGCATACTCTCACACCATAGTGGTTTTAAAAAGGAGCAAAAAATAAAACAAAAACAAAAACAAACAAACAAAAAAAAACAAATGAGCAAACAAACAAACGAGCAAATCAGACAAGAGAACACGACAGAGCCAGAAACAAACTACATCTGTCCGTCACATGGCTGGCAATCCGAGGGCTTGTGCTGATCTCGTCAACGGGGAATAAAGAACCTCTAGCCCCACTCAAGCCGTTCACAACATGGTTGTGTACCTGTGCTACACAACGATGACCGTGTGTGGGGGATGCACCATACGCTAACCCACACTGAGCTCAACGGGAATGACAACCACAGACAAACTTCTAGAACGAACTGGAGGACAACGTGTTCACTGGTGCGGATAAACAGCGATTTGGAAAACAGGATGCAGAAGATGCCAAGCTTCCACAGAGTGATTTAAAAAAAAAAAAAAAAAAAAAAAAAAAACTAACAAGCCAGGGAGTTGGGGACAGAAGGGAGGACTGAGCAGAGAGCTCCAAGAAGACTCTTCGCCAGAGAGGCTGTCCTGTGACCAGTAAGCCCGGAGTCAAACAGCGTTTGTGGCCCTTTGCCGGAGAATCAAGAGGCTCCCATAGACAGAGCAGAGGGCTGAAAAAAAAAAGCCAAACACCAAGCCGCTCATCCTCTTCTAGCCAGGGGCAGACTATCGATTCTGCCCACCTGTACTTCAGCAAAGAAGTTGATGGAAGAACTGGACACTGTTTTGTAGGATGTTAGTCAGGATGGCAATGAACTGCAAGCAAGCAAAAGCATGGATGAATCCCAAGGACATCGTTTGGAGCCAAGAATCAGGACAGGAAGAGCTGAGGGATTAAAGCGAGTTGCCTAGCGTGGGTGGGGCCCTGGATTCAACCTGCAGCATCACAAAAAGAAAAGAAAGAAAAGAGAGGAGGGGGAGGGGAGGGGAGGGGAGGGGAGGGGAGGGGAGGAGA
>JADRCD010206856.1:0-16642 GCA_019843815.1 Montemys delectorum
AGGGAGCGTTCTTTGTTTTGAGGTTGGATCAGGTTTTTGTACATTTGTGAACAAGTATATGATCACATGCATGTGTATAATAGGGTTTTTTTCTGTTTTTCTTTTGTTTTTCAACTTTGTTTATGGGACTTCTTGACATAAATTAAGTTCAAAACTCGGTATTTTAAAACTTTTAATTTATCGTAAACAAAGGGTTATGTTTAACATGTCTCACCCCAAAGGAATCCCAAAGGATTAATCTCACTTGCATGACATTTCCTCAATAGTTAGTCTGAAAAGGGGTTCTACTTGAAAAATGATCAACTCTCATTTTCAATTCGGAGTATTTCCTTTGTCCATTCCCGCCATGGCTTGTAAAAGTGAACAATGAAATTTTCCTGAGTCACCCGGTAGTGAGTAATGGATAAATTTGGCCATTTCAAGAACAGAGGGTCAAGAGGCAGCCATAGCACACACGGGATTGAGCTAATACCCCTACTGTCTTACTGTCTTACTGTCTTAGCCACTGAAGAGTGTTGTCTGATTGTTATGAAATTATCTCCTGAAAGCGAGCCCCCCATATCTAGACCCCTCAGAACAACAATGGTTTTCTTGTTATCCGCAGCAATGATTAATTTTAAGAACTCGATTAGAACTTGGGTTTTCTAAAGATTTCAAGTTTTCTGTGCTGAATGGGAGGCAGTTTTTAAAGATGATTAGTTACAAGTGGTAAAACATCAAAAAATGTCACACAAGAAAGCCATCAGTATCACTGAGCCCATGTTAAGCCAACAATTGCCACCAATTTCTAGGCACATATCCAGTGTCTTGCTTGTTCATGGCTCTTTGGGATCAACGTGAGTATGAAAATTGAAGTCCTCATCTCTCCAGTTTGTTTATGTCTGCTATCAGTTGGTGTCTCCCAGGCCTCTCACCTGTCCATCTATCCACCTGGCCTTGGGCAACTGAGGACACATTGGAGAGAGAAGATGCTGTGGTAGACTAAAACAGTGCATGTATGATTGCACCTGTTCTCAAAGAAACATGGCATGAAAAATTCTATTTCCCTTTGTGTGACTCTGTATCTTTGTCTCTGTTTCTCTCTGTCTTTGTCTGTCTGTCTGTCTGTCTGTCTGTCTCTCTCTCTCTCTCTCTCACATACACACACACACACACACACACACACACACAACCTGACTCTAAAGAATTGTGGCTTTGCAACTTATACTTTCTAATTTCATGATTTATTTGATGTTTGAATTGGGCTTCTGTCTCATAACTCCACTCAAAGAGCTTACCGAAAAGACCATTATAGTCCCAAATCCCATGGTTATTCTGGACTTACATTATGGAAACACTCAGGAGTCAATGACTGCTTCTTTGGAGCCCTCTTTTCCTTTGTCTTCTGTTGATGTCTCTTTCTGGTTTCCCTGTTGGCTTTAGCAGCTGCTCACTCCCAACCTCTTTGACTTTTTATTATTACTACTGTATTATCTCTCCAAATGCACCCCTGCAATGCACCCTAGGACTTCTTTGCCCTCATGCCTGTGCATGCTAGGATGCATTCTAGCACAGAGCTGCATCTCCTGACCCCTTCACTCCTTCTTATCTTTACCTATTTAGCTCATCTTCACCCCAGCTTCAACCACAATGCATGTACAAATAACTGTCAAAATATCATCTTTTCCCTTATCTTTTTAATTAACATAATCCATCCACATCACTTGATGAAAACCCTGTTTAGATTTAGAAAATCTTGTTTAGATTTAGAAAAACTTGATTAGATCTTCACATGGAGATGTAGTAGGCCTCTCAAAATTAATTTTTATAATTCAAGGTTATAGTTCTTTTTCTTGCTCTTTGCTTCTATGTCCATACATAGACACAGATGTAGGAAGTATTGTTAATGCCCCCATTTTCATATTCTTATATATGGTTAGTAAAGCAATAATCTGAGTTCTACCTGTAAAATTATATCTTAAGTATGAACCACTTGAATTTATGTATATAGTTACATTCCTAGTTCAAGCTCCTTGACCCTACTGAAATGCATTGAACTCCAGTTTCCTATGTATAATTATTTCTCCAGAGCTAATTCTTTTTGTTTTGTATTATTTCAGTGAAACAAAGCCTTGCTATGTATCCCTGACAGGCCCAGGATTTGCTATTTAGCCCAGGCTGGTTTAACTTTACAGTGATGTTCCTGCTTTTTCACTGAGTGATAGATTGATTATAACAGGCATGTGCCCCCATGCCTGGCTATAATTGTCTTTTGAAAATATAAATAAGGGCTGAAGAGATGGTTCAGCAGTTTAGAGCCTGTGTTGCTCTATCAGAGGACTCGAATTTGAATTGTAGCACTTAGCTCATAACCATCTATCTATACCTTCAGTTCCAGGGTACCAGGCATCCATGTGGTGTATTATACATGTACCTAAAATAAAATCTCTAATTGAAACACACACACATATCTTATCAAATATTTTGGAGATAAGATCCAATTTCTTATTATGGCCTATAAAGGAGTATATTATCAGGACCTGCTTATAATTCTAGTCTCAACATATACCATTCCTTCCCCTCTGGCTCGTGGTATTGCAAACAACTTTCTTTTTTGTCCCTTGAATGGACCAACAATGCTCACCTAAGGGTATTTTATACTTGTGATTCACCCTAAAAGTTCTCTCCCTACATCTTTGTATATAAACTGTTCTTGATCCATATTTGTTTAATGGCCAAATGAAAGACTTTTCTGCTGCTCCATCCAAAGTGTATCACAGGGCCTACCACGAGCCCCTTTCTCCCTCTCCTAGTCTTATATTTCATTACCCAAATCCCCTTTGCCTTTTTGACTTTGACTGTGCACTGACATCACTTCTTATATCTGGATTTTTACAATTTATTGTTCTCTTCCTTGTATCTTTCTTTATCCAGTGAATTTTTACTTGACTTTAAGCCATGACTTAGACACCATTTTTCTCTGGTGGTTGGTCACCTTGCCCATCTGTTTCCTCTTCATACCAGAAAGAACT
This sequence comes from Montemys delectorum, assembly GCA_019843815.1. Taxonomy (NCBI): domain Eukaryota; kingdom Metazoa; phylum Chordata; class Mammalia; order Rodentia; family Muridae; genus Montemys; species Montemys delectorum. The sequence continues at coordinate 3,012 of JADRCD010206856.1, forward strand.
CATTTAGAAAGTTCAGAGGTCTCCGTGTCTTCTTGGAAGTAGAAGTTTCCATAACTGTCGATAACAAGAAAAATGTTGGTGGTTTTTAGTGAGACAATGGTGTGATGATTCCTAATGAAGGCTTCCATAGCAATTACCATAGCAATTGGAAATAGTTGTAGTGACTAACAAAGCAATAAAAGTGGAAAGGTTAGGCTGCCCAAGGTGTTTCCTATGCAAACTGATGGGTTTGGGTTTCTTGATCCTCTGCCCTTGTGCCCCTAAGCTCACCCCGGCATAAGTTTTTTAAGGAGACATCATGTCCAGGAATTGGTCTCTAGTCAGCAGGCTTCAAAAGACTGTTTCTAAGACAGTATTAGATATCTCATTAGTTGATGAGTGAGCAGACAGGAATGTAATGTAATTAATGCCATCAGATCATCTTGAAGTCTGACCATGCCAAGGTTAATAAGTGGGGAGCCCTTTTTCCTATAAACAAGGGGGAAATATTAAACATTTATGAGTGCAAAAATAATATGCTGAAAATTTTTGTTTCGGGAAAACTAATTCAGAAGGTGCAATGTGTTTAAGGATGAAGAATGTGAAGTAAAGCTGGACATGGTGCCATATGCCTTTAATCTCAGCACTCAAAAGGCAAATACAGATGGATCTCTGTGAGTTTGAGACTAGCCTGGTCTACATAGTGAATTCCAGGACAGCCAGGGCTATATATCGAGACCTTGTCTCAAAAAATTAAAGTAAAGGATTGGAGCTAAGAAAACTATGTGCAGACTCTTGAACAAAGAAGGGATTAGGTAAATTGTAGCTTGGGAATGAATGCTGGCCAGAGAAGGCTAGCAGCCAGCAGTGGAGATGGGAAGTTCAAGTGAGAGGATGGTATATTGGTATCTTCCTTAAGTAAGTGGATGTGGCTGACACAAAATCCAGGTTGGCTCTTATGGGCTTCTGTCCACATGTTCTTCGTGTGTCTGTAATCTCCTATACCCTTTATGATTTTAAAATCTAAATTCTAAAGGCAATTTAGAATCTCTCTTCCTTCTTTAGCTTTTATATCCTTTGATAAATGATAGCAGACATGAACAACATGACAAAAAGATAACAAACATATCTACCACCCCAAAAGTTTTCATGTGCTGGTTTCTTAAATGCCTCCCTTCCCAGCATATTATCTAACCCTCATCCCCAACCAAGATACCATACTCTGCTTTTGGCACTATAAGTTAGTTTTTAGTTTTCTGGGATTTCAACATAAATGGGTCTATTACAGGATATTTGAACACACTGAATCCCAAGATTGTATTATTAGCTGAAAAAAAAACCAAACAAACAAACCCTGTTTCTTATTGTGGTGTGGCTCAGCCTTAGCACACATCTTTAATCCCTCTGGCTGGAATACAGACACTCCATTAGCACACATCTTTAATATTAAACAATGAAGGCAAAGTTAATTTGTAGAAGGAAGCATCCATGTTTAAAAGCAATGTCTAAGTGAATGGCAGAGAAAGTGACAAATCAGAGAAAGACTTGACAGAATAAGGTAGGCCTGACTATCACAAGAACAAAAAGGAAAAAGGGGCTACTTAAAGAGAGCAGCACAGAGAAAGGAAAGGAGAGAGGGCAGTTTTATTGAGACAGTAGCACAGAGACAGGTTGTAGAGAGAACAAACTTGACACAGGTGAAGACAGAATGAGCCAGGAAATGAGAAGGAGCCGGAAGATTAGAACATATTGCCAAAGTTAGTATGAGGCGAAACAGAGCAACTCAGTCAAAAGTCAGTTTGAGTCAGTCAGCTTGGAGAGGAGTTTGAAACAGAGCAGCTCAGTTGAAACATCCAACAGAGTTCAGAGAGAACTAGAAGAGTGAGCTTATGCTGCTGTAAATCTAGGGGCTGAAACTATTCTAGGCCTAGAGAAGATTGTACGGAGGTTAGCAGCTTCTAGGTCTAGGGATATGTTAGCAGTAAAGGCAGTAAGCCTCTGAAATGACAAGGACATCAGGTTCATTCAGTTTGTGTTCTTTTTTTTTGTCTGACTTTGTTCAGTTGGTGTCAGATGGAAGGTTTCCATTATGGAGTGAAAAGAGTGGAAATGAGGCCAAGCCAAATTCTTTGTGGGAGATAGGTGAAGACCATTTTTTGGGGGACTTCAGTACTAGAAGAGATCAAACTGGCTTAGGAAAGGGGACAGTAGACTCCTCTCACTTCTCTAATACTTTCCGTTAGTCAGTTTCTAAAGAAAGATGTCTTCCTTCTTGGGAGTGAACATCAAGGCCTTGTCCTTGGTGGGTTAACAGATTTGCTGTGCTTAGGAGTTACTGAGTCACCATCTTGTACAGATGTGCTGACATCATGGTTTGGCCTGCCTGGCCCTGACGGTGATGGTGTGATGCTGCTAAGTATTAGAACTGCTGAGAAAGCTTGCAGAAGTCAGTCACCTCAAGCTCCTTCTACCATGGAGCCCCACCCCCACACCTTCCTGTCCTGGTGGACTATGTTCGTAGGTGCCCACACCAGGTCAAATGAACAAGGGAGCAAGTTAACCCTGTGTTAGAGTCTTAGGCAAACTATTTCAACAGATACACACAATAGATTTCACACAAGGATTAAGGTAGCAAAGGGGATAGACAATTTGAAGGCAGAAGTGTTAAGCTTTTTTTCCGTGTTATTTACTCATTTGATGTCTGTAGGTTCAAGTGAGGATTCAAACTCTTTGTCAAAAAGAATTGTCTTCAAGTTCTAGAATCACAATCTAGTCAAATGCTATAATCCCAGTGTCAGAAGTGTCCTCTGCAATAAAGCTAATGAGTGGCTACTAACAAATTTCATAGCTGTGTGAACTCCAAAATTGGTAATTTTTAAGTCAAATGGGATAACACTATGCTTTGATAGGCTTTCTGACATGTGGGCTGACTCTAGGGTCTTACTCAAGGTATTTTTCCACATCTGTCATTTGTATGTTCATCTTAAACCTGACTATTTATTCTAAGTGCTGCTTTCTCTTCTCTCTCACTGTGAGTCTGCTTGACTCCACACTACTTGTTCCACACTGATAATAATTGGAAGGTAGCAATACCACGTTACTCGGAATCTATAGATAATCATTATCCCAAAGATCCTCCTTTAAGAAGTTTTTTAAAGATGCTCCATGGCCCTTGCCTAAAATTACATCTGAAGATTCTATAGAGATTGCCTTTAATGCTTTTTACAGCTGGCTCTTCAAAAGGAGAGGAGCTTATGTTTTATACACAAATTCCACACGGAAAAAGTATTATACCCACCCCTGACTGTACAGGTCAACAGTGTGAACTCGCTGTAGCCAATCATCTCTCACTAGATGTCTCTTAGCTATTGAGCATTTTAGTGAACATTGTGTCCAAACTTTTAGAAACTGCAAGACTTATTAAACCCAACCCCACTAATGTTATTTTCCCCTCACATCTGTGTGAAGAACAAACTCAGCCTTTCTTCATGACTCATATTTAACCTCATTCTAATTCGCCAGATTCGTTAATGTCAGCTAGTGTTCAAGCCAACATGTTGGCCTCCTTTCCTGCCTCGGATGCTTTCTTTTCAGGTCACTCAAAGAGCTCATGGACTTTTTCATCTTCTTGTGCTTCCTTCACAGTACTGCCATCTGCTGGTGGAGTTAATCCTCAGGGAGTTAAAAAAGTCCCTCTAATGCCATTTGACAGATATTCCTCAGAACTCAGAATCTGGACATCTAAACTATGTTCACATAGCAGATGATACTTTTTCTAATATGGTTGTTGATTCTGATCACAGAGGAAGAAAAACCTTGTATGTCATTTAGTCATTTGTCCTCCTTTCTAGAACTCCCATTATAACTGGAAACTGATAATGGTCTTGCTCATACTGGCAAACACTTGAAGGACTTTGGCAGTTTGTGGAACAAGTTCCCTTGGCTCACACTTTGAAAGAACACAGTCCATCAGGACAGGAAGGTGTAGGGGTGGGGCTCCATGGTAGAAGTAGCTTGAGGTGACTGGCTTCTATCTCAGCAGACTAGGAAATGTTAGTGCTGGAACTTTGGCAGGGCTATAATCTTCTAGTTCTGTTTTCTGTCACCTAGACTCCATGTTCAAATGATTCTGTGGCCTCTCCGAATAGGGCAAACAGCTGAGAAATGAGGGAGCATTTCACATCCACTCTCTAATAATCATCTTCTAGTAATTATAAGTATCCATTACTTAAAACAAGATTCACCAGTGTGGCATATTTTTGTAACGCTGAGTTAGGGATTTTGGAGTATATTAATGAGTAAGGCACAGAGAAAGACATAGCTGTGCCACTTTTGCTCTTAGCCAGTCACACATAAACAGACCTAAGTTGCCAAAGGAATTCAATTCCTTACAGAGAGTAGCAGACTGGGGAAAGGGAAACCTATTCTGTGTAGGGCCCTGGCCCCAGGTCTAGATAAAAAGTAAAGTGAATTTTCATATATTGAGGCAGTAGCTTGTTTAATCAGTGTGAAAGCATGACCAATTGATCTTCTATAATACCGTCTATTCTGTTGGGATCATTTTTGAAACAATGTGTAGAAGATTCCCTAGAAATCTAGTCATAGTCATTATACTTTACTATGTCAGTTATTAAGCTTCTGCATTGATTATTTCTGTAGAAAATTATCAGTTTCTTATGAGATGGGCTAGCATGTACTTGCTTCTGCTCTGTGCTTTTGCTAACAAAATGGAATTTGAAAGCCATTACTCCTTATTGCTACTTATTCTGCTTAACTAGGCAAGTCAACCACACCATTCTAGACTACAAACTACATCCTGCCTATCCAAGGAACAAATTATCTTTCAACCAAACTCTCAGAGATATGACCTGATGTTCATCAATTAATATCTGGAATGAAGGAGCCCACTTCCCATCAATTCAGTAACTTCCCAAGGATCCTCCTGTCTTCCTTGTCAATAACTGGCCAATCCCACTTCAAGATGGAAAACAAGCTATTCGCCCTTTTGCTCTTAGCATAAATGTGCACTAAGAAGTTGTTTGTGTTGAAAGAAGTCAATTAATGGCATGTCCTTAGAGATCATGCAGTGTGACTACTTGGCATAGCTGTAAGTGAGGAAGCGAACCTAGCTTCCTAACAATAAGGCATGTGTTCAGGAAGGGCCCCATCTAAGCTCATTTCCAGGTGGCTTTGTATGACTGGTGCCATGGGACATCAGAAACCTCAGGAGACTGAGGCACTTAGACTGTTATTTGCTTCATTATAATCCAACTTCAGGTTACTATGACTGTTAGGAACAATCTCAAAAGGGAAAGATTCATATGACACAGGCTGATAACTATGAGAAGTTGAGACAATAGCCTATGCCTTGATTTCTTGTTTGTGATAAAAAAAAAATTACTTTGAAAATCTCACCTTTTCTCCCCAGCTGCTCAGAGGCCAATTTTGACTTTACTATGCACAGAACTGACATATGCAAATCCAAAAAAAAAAAAATGAGGCTGGAGGGCAGAGTAAAACAGCATCACTAAGAACCGAGTAATCTGGGAAGCCTGGCTTTGGCCTAAAGATTTACAAAAAATATCAGGGAAGAGTTCCACCTCTTTCTCTCATATAGCTATTTCTACATGGCTATGGTCATGACCGAGTGTGGCATGGCCATCTCTGTCATGAAGCACAATTGCTGTGGGACCTATATAAGGTCCTGGCCCACCGCGGTCAAATAAACAGAGTAATACAGCGAATAGCTAGGTGATGAGGCTCGTAGTGTCTCCTATGGAAGAAGAGGGCAGCACCAGACCCTCATTTCAATTATCATTCCTGTCTGTGCAGGCCGCATGTGATTCGTCTGTGTGTGGGGGGTGTGTGTGTGTGGGGGGGCAAGAATGAAGTGTGTACGAGTTGAAAGGTAGATTTGGGGTGATGCAAGATGAATCATCCATGCGTACGGTAGAAATTCCCGGTGCTATACTTACCCAAGAGTTACCCATGCTTCCTTATGTAACCCAAATAAATGCTCTTGTTTGCCATGTTGGATTTAGATAGAGTCCTTTTCTTGATCCCTTGGTTCTTTATAGAGTAGCTTTTTTTTTTTTTTAACTGTTTCTCCAGCAAAGGGCATAAAATGTCATCTTTCTTCTTCAATGTATCAGCATTAGATTTTTATTGCTGATCATTTATGACCACAAACGTAATGATTTCCAATGTGACTATTGTCTTAAAGTTCTGCGTGTCAGAATTCTGACTCAGGTTTCCCTTGACTAAAGTTGAAGTGTCTTTTTTTTTTTTTTTTTTTTTTTTTTAAGGGAAGGGGACGGTCCTTTGATCATTTGAAGTGTTGGTGGAATTCCTCTCATCCTGGCTACAGGATAGTCTCCATGCTGTCGTTAGCTGGAGGCTTCCCCAGTAATCGAACAACGCTGTACCTCCTGTTGTGTGGTGCCCTCCCTTAATCTTTGAATTTAGTACTTTTATGATGCTCTACTCTCACAATTCAAATACCCCCCTCCCCCTTTCCTCTGTCTTACGTATCCTTAAACACCAAGGAATGGTTCTCTATTTTAAGGTCTCAGATGATTAGCTCTGGATAATCCAGAAAAGTCCCACAACCTCAAGTTGTACATGCTTAATTGTATTAGCAAAATCTTCTTTGCTGTAAAATATAACCTATTCCAAATTCTAAAGGTTGGAATTTGAGCATCTCTGGGGGTCTACTTCTATCAACTATTAAAAGGAATAAGAATTCATGCTTTTTCTTAAAAAAAAAAAAACCAACCCTTTTATATCTTGCCAACTAAGTGAAGTAAGTACACTTCAATTTAGTGTCTACGCTATACATGGCAAAATATGTATGAGGTGCTGGGTGTTCTGTCCTCTGTGAACTGTGAAGGGTGATGAAAATTTGCAAGCTAAGCCAATTTGTTGAATTTTTCTCCTGAATCATACAGTGTCCATAAGGAGAATAAGACAAGGGGAACTGATAACATGGGATTCACCTCAGTTTTCACGGCTTAGCGACTGGGTGGGACATGAGGAGTCAATTCTGTATGATACTACTGTAGTTACTAAACAGGAGAGAGGACATTCACCTAACTCATGTGGTGATTATGATGTGTGCTGTGGTGTCCACCCAGCATCCATATACGTGACTTTTGCTCAGTAAGAACTCACAACTCAGTTCATAATCTGGAGGAATTCTGAGCAGTTTGCATGCAAAGCAGAGCAAGAGTCCACATACTAAAGGAAAGGTCAGGAAAGGTCATGCTTGTTTGTATCCTTGGAAACTTGAGTGCATCACAGCCAATGTGAGTAAGAAGTAGAAGCCATCCTTGCTCCTGTCAGCAGGGAGTGGGTTCTGAAGTATACAAGTTGTAGGGGAGAGCAGAGTTAAAAAAAAAATACTACACTGTGGCCAGGGCACTTCACTAATTGATGGGTTACAAGTAGAAGACAGCTGTGCTATTATCTATGTTTTCTCTATTGCCTCTTCTCTATTGAAGAAGAAAATGTAGGAGAAGTTAAATCAAACAGCTAAAGCTCAAAACACTCATGACACCAAATAGTAAGAAAGCTGAGGAACACAAGCAGCTGCTTGTTGCTGGTGAGAACACAAAACAGTAAGACTTCTTAGGGGGACAGTTTGGCAGTTCCTTGCAAAACTACACAACACTCTTGCCCAATGATCCAACTCCTTGATATTTACCCACAAAGGGGGAGAAAAGCTTATATTAACACAAGAACTTCCACCCAGGTGCTTACAGCAGCTTTGTACCTAACTGACCAACTTTGGAAGCAACCAGGCTTCCCTCCAGTAGATGAACAAATAAATAAGCTATGGAACACTTGATAATGGAATTTTGTTCAGTGTTTGTCATAGTTAGGGTTTCTATGGCTATGAAAAAAACCATCGTGACCAAAAAGAGTGTGGGGAAGAAAGGGTTTATTCCAGTTTATTCACAGTCCATCTTAGAAGGAGGCCAGGGCAAGGAACTCCAGCAGAGGCAGCAACCTGGAGGCAGGAATGGAAGCCATGAAGGAGTGCGTCTTATTGGCTTGTTCTCCATGGCTTCTTCAGTCTTCTTTCTTATACAGCCACATGCCCAGAGGTGGTACTGTCCCACTGTGGGCTGGGCCTGTTCACATCAATCATTAATTAAGAAAATGCCTATGCGGCATGGTTATGACAGGAAGCACCAAGACAACACCTCAGGCCATGGCCAAGGCATGGAGGGAAGTGAGTAAATAGGTGGTAGAGTAATGGGAGGGAAAGGATCAAACAAGTAGGTTGTGGAGAGATGGAAGAGGAAGAGAAGCAGTGGTTTATGCACTATGAAGGGAGGCAGAACTGGAGACTGGAGGATGGTTACTGTTCTGGCTCCCTGGTAAACGGTGAATTCCACTGTCCATCAACAAATGCAAGCGCGAGTGTCCCTATGCCTTTTTTCTTTGAGAAAACTGACCACGGCATGAGTCACTCAGAGCTGCACTGTAGCCCAGGAAGAAGCGCAGTACCTGCAGAGTGGAGACCTACAGCTGACTGGACATGTCCTTCTGTATTTACTTCTTATCGTTGGCCTATCTGCTAATCTCTCTAATTGGATGTGGTGGCGGTTCAACCATGACTCTGGATGACTAAATGTTGAGTTACAGTGTTTCTGTGCTGTGTGTAACTTTGGCCAGAGATATATTTCCTTTGCAATCTTTGTGTTGGACAACCATCTGGGCCGTCCTATCTTTCAAAAGACGTCATTGCTGACACAGAGTTGCAGACTCCACTATGATGAGCGAGTATGTAATGGAGAGTTGGGAGAGAAGAGTAGTGGAACAGTTTGTGCATGCCATGTGCATGGTTGTCAACTTGACTACATCTGGAGTAAACTACAATCGAGAAATGGAGGGCATGCCTGTGACCCACATCTTAAGGCTGGAAGACTCAAGTCTTTAATCCAGATCTTGAGGTACACCTTTAATCGGGGCCATACCTTCTACTGGAGGTCTACATAAGACAATGGTGAAAAGAAAGGTCTCTTCTCCACCTGCTTGCCCTTCCTTGCCAGCATATCTGTTGGAGCCTACATCTTCTGGATTCCAGCTTATACAGAAGACCAGCTGAACCACCCAGCCCTGTGGAACTGAGCAACTATTAGATTCTTGGACTTCCTGTTCACAGCTGGCCATTGTTGGATTAGTTAGACTAGACTAAAGTCTGTAAGTCATTTCAATAAATTAGTTAGAGTAGACTAAAGTCTTTAAGTAATTTCAATAAATTCCATATGTATATATATGAATATATATGTATATATCTATACACATATATACATATACATTCCATAAGTTCTGTGGCTCAAGAGAACCCTGACCAATGCAGTGTGTGGTGGTTTCAATATGCTTGGCCCAGGGAGTGGCACTATTTGGAGGTGTGGCCTTGTTGGAGGAAGTGTGTCACTATGGGAGTAGGCTTTAAGACACTGTGCTAGCTGCCTGGAAGCCAATCTTCTGTTTGCCTTCAGAACAAGATGTTAAACTCTCTGTTTCTGTGCTATGCCTGCCTGGACGCTGCAGTGCTCCTGCCTTGATGATGATGGACTGAACCTCTGAACCTGTAATCCAGCCCTAAGTAAATGGTGTCCTTAAAGGAGTTGACTTGGTCATGGTATCTGTTCACAGCAGCAAAACCCTAACTAATACCCAGTGCATTATGAAGAAAGGCAGATCTGGAGATGAGAGAGTGGAGAGGAACAGCCTGATATGAGTAGCCTGTCCTGCCAACTGAGGCCATGGTCAACTCCTGGCCTGTAATGCTGCCCTGCAACAGTACAGGGTCTGTGTCTATGTCTGAGGCCCATGCTACCACCAAGGTCGTTCAGAAGGACTGTTCAGAGCTGGCCTCATACAACACTCACAATGGTAGGAGAGCTGGCGATCACGGCATATGTACAGGAGAGCTGGTGAACAGACAAACTCAGCTTCCACGTAGGCCTAGGTCTGTGACTTTGAGTTATCTTCCCCATCTATGAACTACTGGAGTGTGTGAAGAGGCTGGGTCTGAAGAGCCAAAGCTGCAGGATCTCCATGACATGGGGCAACAACAGTTTATCTGAGACAAATCTAGTGTGAAAATTGAGGAGCCAGTATTGAAACCAGAGGCCTCGAACCAGATCAATGACTCATTGCAGTGAACATTTGCAAGGGAAGCTGTCTGGACAAAAGTGTATACCATGTGACATACTGTGACACACCACAGCTTCCATGGCAGATACTTTTCTTTTGTATTTTGTTGTACTTTCTTTAGTGTGGCAGACATGGGGGCAGGGAGGAGATGAGTGGGACCAGGTTGCATGATGTGACTTAAACTCACAAAGAATAAGAGGAAAAAATGATTTAAAGAAAGAAAATGCTCTATAGACTTGCCTACAGGCAGTCTACTGGCCTATGCAAAAGAATGCTAACACCAACAGGAACTCTGGAGTACAAATTTAGCTAAGGGCCTTTTTAAAGGATGCCATCAAAGGTCAGTTATACTTAGGAATTCTGGTTCCACTCTTGAAGGATTTGTCCTAAGACCAGCATTATGAATAAACAATCACAAACTCTGAACCCTGAAGAAAAATCCTACTCATCAAATGATGGAGCAACGTCCATCTTTGGAAAAGAATATGCCACCATGGGGGAAAAATACTCTAGATTATGTTTGGTGTTTCGTGTGTGTGTGTGTGTGTGTGTGTGTGTGTATGTATATATATATATATATATATATATATATATATATATATATATTTACTTGAGAGAAGACTAAAAGTTAAAATTCAGAATCTTGCTAGTGACTGGATCAAATCACTGGATCGATATAAAAGTGAGTAAATTTAAAGTTAGCTCAACAGGAAGTCATGTGATATGGAGAGCAGGGAGATTGAATACAGTGTAAAAGAAAACTTTCACACACACAAGTGGAACCCATAATATGGAGATAAAGTGTGAAGAAATAATTTTTCTTTCCTTACTGAGCATACCTTGTGTGGTGATTTGAACATGCTTGGCCCATAGGAAGTGGCACTATTAGGAGGTGTGGCTTTGTTGGAGTAGGTTTGGCCTTGTTGGAGGAAGTGCATCACTGTGGGGGTGGGTCTTGAAGCTCTGCCCAGTGTGGAAGAGACCCTCCTCCTGGATGTCTGCAGAAGAGACAGTCTCTCCAAGTTGCAGTGAGATCAATATGCAGAACTCTCAGTTCCTTCTCCATCACCGTGTCTACCTGGACACTACCATGCTGCCTGCCATGATGATAATGGACTGAATCTGTGAGCTAGGCCCAGTTCAATGGTGTCCTTTATAAGAGTTGCCTTGGTTATGGTGTCTCTTCACAGCAAAACATCCCTAGCTAAGACACCTTGTATTTTCTGTATTCAGAATACATGTGTTTTGCCTGTACTAAGTTTTGTGCCTTTTAGGATGCGTCAGTATACAGCCCATAGTTTTCTTTCCATGAGCTCTTCTGTACCCACTAGTCTTTGAAGTTTATTTCTTCAGCATTTTTTTTTTTTGTAGAGTGTAAGTTTTACCAAATGTATGCATATGCAAATCATAAACCATACGTACAATTGTGATTTTTCTACAATAAAAAGTATTTTATGGGAGAAACTATATCCATTTGTTTCGAGACAAGGAATGAATTGATCAAGACCTCAAGCCAAATACATGTGTCTACTTCCTTCTATAACTTCAATCAGTTCCCGAAAGACTGATGTCAATCAGAAACTAGATGAATACGGATGTCTAGGTGGAGAAAATAGAACCTAAAAATATGTGAAAAAATAATTTCAGATATGAGATTGGCCTCTCAGAACAAATCAATTTCAAACATAAAGAAACCCCACTTAAAGGTTACATACCTTCCCCAAAGCATCACATGTCGCAGGTGTTAAGTGCATTATGGGAGACATTTCTCATTTAACTCATCAAATGTTTTTTTAGGTGCTTCTTAATTTTGCATTGCAAACAATATTTCAACAAACAACTTTTAACTTATAGCTTCATAAGTGTTTCTAAAGAAATAAAAGGAATTTCAACTAGACTACCTTGTAGTAATTTTTAATCCCATAAACATAACCAATTATCTTGTTATTTAGACCATTCTCCTGTTTTTATAGACATAGTCATTGATCCATTCATCCATATCTAAAAACTGTTAGTAGACAATAAATCTGTGGAGCCAATTACTCACTGGAAAATTCTGTATAAGTTAAATATTTGAGCTGGGGACATGGCTCAATAGATAATGAGCTTGGTCTGTATGCATAGCAACTGTAGTTTAGAATCCCAGCAACCTCAGCTAGTCAGCTGTGGGTACAGCAAGAGACCCTGCCTCAGGGAAAGAGCTATCAAAGAAGACAACCAACATCAACCTTTGGTCCTCAAGTATATGTGCACACCTGAGTATGTACACTCCTCCCCAACACATTTGCCCCCTCTACACATACAGATATGCATGCACACCACACATGTATATATATATAAAAAAAAAACAAAAGAAAAATAAGAACATCCATTGAAAATAATGTGCCAGTTTCCATTTCATTAACAATACTTCCCCTGTTTATGTCTCTTTCGTTCCCCTTCAACTTGAAGAGCTTTGCAAATGTAGGTGTCAAAAACTAAACAAACTTTATTATTTACTTTTGAGGTAAGATCCACTATCTAGACACAATTAGCCCTGAGCAGGTGATCCTCCACGAGTTCTTGATCTGCCAGTTGACACCTCCACAGGAGCAGCATATCAGATATCCTGCCTACCAGATATTTACATTATGACTCATAACAGTAGCAAAATTACAGTTATGATGTAGCTCCAAAAAAATGTAATGGTTGGGGAGTTACCACAACATGATGCTCTTTATTAAAGTGTCCCAGCATTAGGAAGGTTGAAAGCCTCAACTCAGCCGATGAGTCCCACCTCAATTTCATGATGCCCAATTAGTGTAAAAGTATTAACACTGTCTTACTGAGAATGGAACTGAAATTCTTCTTTCTACACAACAAGGAAATGGTCAAAACTAGGGCAAAGCAGAGTGATCAAACAGAAGCCTCTCTCCCTTCACTGGTAAAGATAAGTGTGGTCTTTGAACTAAAATGATGTATCAAATGTTACAAAATTCACTGGGGAGGGGAAGAACCTTAGTGCTACCAGTCCAGCACAATTATTTGTGCATCATCTTACATCTCTATGCACATATTTCCACTAGCAGTTGTCTTTGGAGTGCATATGAATTTTGTGCTTAGGGTTTAGAGTATAACACCGTAACCATCTTCCTTCTCATCATTTTCATAATTAGGAATTTAGTAGTTGCATAGTAAATGATTTCCCTTCTGGAGCCTTAGGTGGTTTCTAGTGTTTAGTTATCCAAGTCAAATTGTGTTTTGTGCTAATAGCGGTTTATGACTAGTAAATTATTTCCTCAGAATAAATTCCCAAGAGTCACCTTACCGAATAAAAAAAGGCTATAAACATGTTTATAGTCCTTGCTACATGGCACCACATTATTAGGCAAAAGCACTCTGAATCCCTGTGAGTGTAGAGTCAGACACTTTCAAAAGAATCCATGTCATTGCCACTGCTGCTGCTGCTGCTGCTGCTGCTGCTGCTGCTGCTGCTGCTGCTG
>JADRCD010206857.1:0-28278 GCA_019843815.1 Montemys delectorum
CTGTGATTATTAAGTTCACAAGTGACAGAAGGACTATCTTATCCAACCTGAAATAAACCTGGTTCCTCTTCCTGTCTTTCTGCCTGTGTGTATGTCTCTACTCCCAGACCAGACATCCCATGAGAAAGCTGGGGCAGAGAAGGAAGGAATACAGAATCTATAAAAAATGTAAATCTGACCTTTTCTCTCAGAGTCATGAACTCCTTCGATGACCCTCTCCTCCCCCCAGTTCTCAGATGGAGGAGCAGGTCTTTCTAGTCCTGGCTTGTATTTCTGCTCAACCGCTCTTGATTTTCCAGACCACCCTATCTACTCCACCTCCAGGCGCTCACATACAGGACTTCCTGTGCCTGAACAGCACAGGCCCATCCCTCCCTCCCTCTATGAGCTTTCAGTCGCATATGCCCTTTGAAACAACCCTTTGGGAAACTTTTTGCCTCTGGAGGAGGCAATCCCTTTGGTTCTTGAGCCAGAATTTCAGGCTCAAGTCTCAGCTGAGTACAAGATGTGTTCATTGTTTACCTGTCTTTATTTCTCATAGAGATCGTGCGTCATTCTTGGGGTGTCCCAGTATCTGGTTCTTGACTAGTAAGAGGGAGAGGCCCAAGAAATGTTTGTAGAATTAGTAAGTGAACCAGGGTCAGGATTCTGGTACCCAGCTGGCCACTCCCATCTCCTTCAACTTCCTTGACCATTGACACACACATCCCTCTTTGACTTGGTCTTAACTGGAGGGCCTTTCCACCCTCCACTGTCCTATCAAATCAGGGTGGGGAAAATATGGACCCTCCACGCTGCCTCCTCAATTCAATGAGATCTAAAGACTGGAGGAACCATCACCATGGTGGAGTGGAGTGCTTATGAGTCTGTAGCTGGAGTACAGGGGGACTGACTGGCTTGCAGACTCCGCCAGGGAGCTGACCTAATCCTGTGGACTCAAGGCTGCCAAGAACTTTGCTTCCCTCATCGCTTCTCCCACTTCTACCAATGTGCCACATTTAGGAGTGCATGATCCAGCTGTGTCTTCATGACGTACTCTCTTGCTTCCCCTCATCCATCCTCACTCATCCTTCAACACACAGCCAGCTACAGGTCATTTCAAAAGTACCAGAGACCTGGAGAGTCTAGACTCCATCATGCCGTGCATGTAGGAATGGATCAAGGGGACCCAGAGAGGCCCTCCCCCGCCTCCCGCGCGCCCCCTCGTCAATCCGGGGTTTACACCGTGGCTCATCCAGGATTAGTCCCTGTGCTCGGCTAATCCCAGTGGCTGGATGGACCCAGAGTCTGAGGCCCTGAAAGCACAGGCCCCGCAGGGAGCGCGTAGGCGGAGCGGAACCAAGCCTGGCTGGGAGAGGAGGCGCGTCCGCGAAGGCGGGGCCGGGAACTGGCCGATCCCGTATCAGTTCTTCGACCTATCTCAAACCGGTGTTACCAGGGAGCTAGATAGAGGAGGCCAGGTCGCTCCATTAGCGGGAGGAGAACGCAGTCGGAGCCCAGGACAGAGACCTTGTCAGTCCCCTTCCCCAAAATCAACTTCCAACCCTCGTTCTTGAGCGTGGGAGGAAGCGCCAGACACACAGATGCTTCCCGCCCCCAACCCCCATCCAGTTCCGCAATGCCTCCTCCTTGCCAAAGGAGCGGGAAGTGATACACCAGGGAACGACACAAGGGCCCTAGTTCCCACCCTCAAATCCCTGTAGGGCTCCCCACTGAAGAAGGTAATTCAGCATCGTCCTCCCAGAGAGGCCCTCCGTCCCTGACCTGCACCTGAGCTTGGGGCCGAGGGAGTGCACGGAGTGTGGGAGCAGATAGGCATCACTTTGAGGTGCACAAACCAGGTGTCTTACCCTCTGAGTTCTTTCCCCCTCCCCCTGCCTTCAACCCCGGAGGGCACCATTGATCCCAGTGTGGGTCTCTCTCACTTGTCCCCCTAGCCCAAGGCATCCACCCAAGAATAGCTTTATTCTCCCAGGGCTGTAGACCCGAGGGACTGGAAGAAGCGGAGTGGGGTCCGGTTTTCACACTTTTATTGTAAAGCTCGGGAATAATTACACGGGTCTTTCATTGACAGCTCAGCAAACAAACCGGAAACGAACCGAACCGGAGGGGGTAGGGGCGGTGCCTGCGCATGCTCGCGGCGAGGGAGAGGGAGGTCAGAGAAAGAGAAAGACAGAAAAGACAGAAATCATTACAAATCAACGGGATTGTGCTCGCAGCGCCGGGGATGGGGATGGTGTGGGGGCAGGGCCCTTCCCGGGAGGAGCGAGGCGGTGGGAAGTGGCACAAACCGAGAGAAACACGACCCCGAAGTGGGCACCCGACGCGCCCAAACCCCCCTCCCCAACCCTCCCACCCGACACACGAGAGAGACACGGCCCCCCTCCCCACTCAGATAACCCGAGGAGACACAGTCTCCCCTCCCTATGGGCAGACATATCCGCCCTGGAACCCCCTTGGGCGAGACGCCCCCCCCTCCCAGAGAAGTCTCACAAGGAGATGCTCTCCCCTAAGAGACTTTCTCATGGTCAACATAAGCCCTCCCAACACCGGAGACAGCCCCCACCCAGGGAAGAAATGGCTCCAGGGGGCCGCGCTCTGGAAAGAGTGGTATCCTAGAGCCCCTAGGAGAAAAGACAATTCAGAGATGCTCAGCCTCATTCCAAGTGCTGCAGGGCAGACACTCCCATCAGAGAGATGGGGGTCAGAGACGTCTCTTCCAGGGAGCGTCAGAGACAGCTCTTGCCTGGAAAGAGAGCCTGCCCAAGACTGACTTGTCTTAGGTACTCCCAGGAACCCTGGGAGGCAAACAGGCTCCCCAGAGAGCCCGGGTTGGGAAGGGAGACATGTTCCCATGGTCCCCGGTGGGAAACCATGTCCCCAGAGACTCCCAAGGGGAGACATAAGGAGTAGGGAGCCCCCAGGTTAGGGATGCCTAGAAACAGCTCCTCTCCTGATGTGAGAGATACTTCTTCGGGGACCCTAAGAAATATGTCCCCACATACCCTTCCCCTACTAACAGACATGTTCTGAAGTAGAGAGATGGGGACCAATTTGGTCCCCTCTAGGAAGACACTGACTGGGTCAGGCTGGGTTTGAGGGGGGTCTCCTCTGGCCAAATGTCGCCTATTGGTACATAAAACTGTACGCGACACAAGGCATTGGGGAGGGGTCTCACAGACCTAGGACCAACAAAGCTAGTCTCTAGTGCTGTCACCCACCCCCCTGCCCACCTTTGGTTTCACCTCTTGAGTGCCCAGGTGGTGACAGACTCAGTGCCCTTACCCCAACCAGGGGGTTAGGACCCTGCCTTTGCCTGTGGAAGGACTTCTGCTCTGTGCTTCTGAGCCCTCCCAGCCATCTAGGCTACCCCCTTCCTTCTGGCTTCTCCATTGTGCAAAAAGTTCCTCTGCCCTCTTGCTCAGTGCTCAGGAGTCTCCAAGGCCAGGTCAGGGTACCCAAGCCACCAGGGGCTTCCAGTGGGAGTCTACTGACCCCAGGGATGCCTCTTGGCTGGATTACCCTCTCCATTGAGCAGACGGGCCTCATACAATCTATTTGTCCAGATCCTAACTTTCAGGACCCAGGACAGCCCTCCCAGGCCACTGCCCCACTAGCCAGGCACCTCATGCTACCAGCTCTGCCACTATTGCACCTGCCCCATTTGTGCAGGGGAAAGGGGCTGTGTCCTTAATAAGCCCCATGGTCCACTTTCTGAGCCTCCCCCAGGGATGGGAGCCTTTGGCCAACCCCTAGACCTGGCTGTGATCACCTTAGCCAACCTACCCCACTGCCCTCCATAGAAGGGCTGTAGATGCCAGGGCCACCACCCTAACAGTGCACTCCTTCCCAGCCTGGTACCCCAATCACAAGTGGGGGTAAGGAGGCAGAGAATAGGGTGATTCTACAGCCCCTGGCTTTTCTGGGGGTGGGGGTGGGGTCTCTGGGGTTACAGGAGTCAAGACTCCAGCAGCACAGCTCCCAAAGGCACCAGACAACCCAGCAGCCTGTCCACCCCTTCCACAATGGGCCATCCTCCCCAAGCTTAGACTAAGTCAAGTGGGAGCCATACCCTGAGTCTCCCAGCCTGGGCCCGTGGGGAGCTGGAGAGGTAGGGGCCAAGGCAGTGGGGGCTTCTGGAAGGAAGAGAGGCTGAGGCTATGAGATGGCCACAGTGGGAGATGGGGGGCACTCTGCAGGATACCCCTCACACCTTTGCCCCCCACCCCCCGAGGTGAAGAAACACCCCCACCTCATCATGGCTGACTGGGCTTCTCTGCCCCCTAACCTCCCCACCTCCTCCCCATGGGACCCCTGACCCTGGTGAAGGGAAGCCCAACTGGAAGAAGGGGCCTGGAGACCAGGGTGCCCTGAGGCAGCCCTTCCCACCCCCTGAGATCAAGGCAATGGTGGTTTTACAGGCTGACGGGTCAGTCATGGCAGGGGCTGGGGGTTGGAGGGCAGGGAGGAGGCAAGATTCCCCCCTACAGGAGGCAGCAACCAGCCACCCCCTGAGCAAACTTTCCTGCTCCCAACTCACCCAACCAGGCCAGAGGCACAGTCATCCCATCCCTGTCCAGCTGCCCCCCCCACAGCCTCGGGGCCCCTCTTGTGATGCTCATCTGGGTGTGGGAGGCCAGTCTGAGCGGGGATCCCCCCCCAGGGCACAGCGCAACAGTTCCAAAAAAATAGAGATTTGTATTTTTTTTAAAAAAAAAATTAAATAAAAGCCCAGCTCTGCTGATAGGCGAATGTGTTACCCCTGTCCCTACCCCCACCCACCCTTTGTTTCCTTGGCCTGCACCCCCAATCCCACCATGGCCCCAGGGGTATTTACAACATGGAACAATAGAGGCCTGGGGGGGGGGCACTGCGGCAGGGAGGAGGGGCACAGGGCAGGTCCCCCCAGAGGGGCCCCCAAGACAACACAACATCAACAAGAAAAGTTGCAAATCAGGCAGAAATGGGGGACATCATTCCAAGGTCCTTATATACAGACACCGCAAGACCAGCAGGGAAGGTGGTGCCCAGATGGGATCAGGCATGAGCCTGTGACAGGCAGGTGGGCCAGCCCAGGAGCAGTGCTGGAAGAGGCCTTCACAGCACTCTCACCCCAATCCCCACCCCACCTTTGGTAACAACAGCCCTTCAGAGAGCCCCTGGTGGTGGAAAGTTTCCTTTGAGCATTCCCAGGGAGTGAGTCCCCTAGTTTACCCAGTTGCAAAGCTACACTGCCCTGGTCAGCAATGCAGGAAACAATGAGTTAAAGTGTGCTGCCCACTCTTGACTCCACCATCTGCCCAAAGTAAGGGGGTGCTCCCAAAAGTAGATGGAAGGGAGCCCAGTCATTGCAGAGGAGCCCTCAAGGGCATCCGCTGAGTGGAGCCCCATAGAGGGGGAAGAAGGGGCTCCTTGGAGCTAAGGGGTAGGGATGGGGGGAAAGACTTGCACCCTGCCTGGGGGCAAGGGCCAACGTGGTCTTGAAGCCAGTGCTCCCGCCGATCGGGCCCTGGCCACAGAGTCCACGCTGGAGGGAAGGAGTGGGGCCCTGGAATAGACCCAGTTGGGAGCTGGCCGGCGACTGGGGGAGGGGTGGCCGCCGGCCAGAGGGGGCTCACAGGTAGATCTCACGCTTGGCGGCGGTCTGGGCAGATGTCGGTGTGGCTGTGGGTGGGAAGTCCGAGGTCTGGGTCAAGGGAATTTCCTCCAAGGTGGTCGAGTCCTTGCAGGAGTCATGGCTACTGTGGGAGAAGGCACTGTAGGAGGGCAGGAGGCGCACGGGGGCCGTTTTGGTGTTCCGGTCTTCCGGGGGGCTGGGGCTTCCGGCGCCCGCAGGCTCCTGCCCTCCTCGGTCCTGGTAAGGCACGAAGGTGGAGAGTTTGAGGGCGCTGCTCTTGGTCCGGCGGCTGGGAGAGGACTGGCCAGGCATCCAGCATGTGTCAGAGTGACCAAACTCGCTGCACTCCCGGGTACATGTGCCCGTCATGGCGACGTCGGGCAAAGGGCGGAGGTCTGCAGAAGAGCAAGAACAGCCATTAGGGATGGCAACCTCAAAAAGCTCTGCTCCATGGCCTCTCATTATCATACATATTCTGCTTTTGAAGTGAGGTGCGGTTTCTCCAGCCCACGGAGCTCAGAAGCACACACCCCTCAGGCAAGCACAGCCTTCCCTTATCCACTGTGGCCCGCTGTCACTATTCCGCTGCTCTCTAGGACAGTCACCTCCTCCCCCCCGCCCCC
The DNA here is from genome assembly GCA_019843815.1 of Montemys delectorum. NCBI lineage: Eukaryota > Metazoa > Chordata > Mammalia > Rodentia > Muridae > Montemys > Montemys delectorum. The sequence continues at coordinate 6,241 of JADRCD010206857.1, forward strand.
CCGCAATCCCCTTAAGTAGGTGCAGTTCTTTCAGCTTCACCTCTCCATCACTCTTCTCTCTCTCTCTCTCTCACACACACACACACACACACACTGAATCTGCCTTCAGACTGGTGTACAAACAGCTCATCTACAAACCCTCACCTGTCTCCAGACAGGTTCAATCATGGAATTCCGCCTTCAGATAGGATTGAAGAAGCCCCATTGTAATTTAGAGCCCCAACCCCCCCTACACACACACACACATACAGAATCATGGTTATACAAATCTACTCCATCAGACACCTCAGTCCCCAAAGACTTCACACACCTTCCAAATCCCCTCAAGCCTTACCGTGCTCCCAGCTTCCTCAGAACCCCACCCTAGAAGAGCAATGTTTTACTTTAAAGCCAAGGGGAGAAGGGGAGGAGGAGATGAGCATCTATGTGGGCTGTTCACACATAAGCACACACACACACAGGCACACAACAGCAAGCATACACATGCAGCCCCTGCCCACCTCACACCAGCCCCTCACCAGCCACCACTCTGGCCTTGCCCCCAGCTCCCTGCCCAGAACACCCACGGGAACAGGAGTTGGCCGCCTGACATCAGCAGTAGCCAGTGCGGTTGCTGAGCAGCCCAGAGTCTCCATGGGAACGGCTGGGCCATGAGCACTTCCTGTTACAGCTGCCCCTGGGCCGCCCTCACTCAGGGACAGCACCAGGCGTTGACCCCCCCCCCCCTCAGGGACATGACTGAGAAGCTCTGCCTGGGGCAGGGGCTCACCCACCCTAGCTTGGCCTCCTGCCAGTGTAAGGTGAGGAGGGGATAGACTTGTTGTTAACCCTCAAAGTGCCAAAGCTCTGGAGTTCAGGCTTGGGGCGGGGGGGGGGGGAACCAGTAAGGCACAGAGCACTGGGTGGGCGGGACTGGGTGCTGGGGCGAGTCCCATTGACCCCAGACCCCAGAGCAGCTCCCACCTACCTGGCACTCTGCCTCAGGGCCTGCTCCGGCCAGCCGGCTCTGCGCGGGCACAAAAAGGACGAGACTGGTATGAGGTCACGCATGGAGTGGCAGGAGACGGGGCAGAGGGTGCTCTGGGCCCAGGGCCTGGGAGGTTACATGGGGCCCTATGACTCAGGGTGAAGTATGGGACTTCTGATCTTTTGGGAGGAGGGAGACTTTGGACTGAGAGAGGCCTGAGACCCAAGGACAGCTCTAAATCAGTCTTTCTATCCCAAGGGCTGGCTTATTTAGAGTCCCCTCACAGGCTGCCATGGATGCCTGCTCACACACACACACCCGTGCACACACATGTGCAGCATCGGCTCACTCTCACAATATATCTCACCATACATTCCCACATTCACCTCTCCTCCAGCTCCTCCCTTCAAAACATCCCTAGACAGGCTCACCCTCCCAGACTCCCCTCCCCCTCCTTAACCAAACCTTCACCCGTTCTTCTCCAGGAGGAGGGGGAGAGTTTATTCTTCCCTGAGTTCCTCAGAGCATCAGGGTGCTATCATGAGTCCAGCCTCCCTACTATTATCTGAGCCTCCTAGTCACCATTCCCAGGATCCCTTTGGCCAGGAAGACAATGTAAGGCGATGGCCCCGGAGTCAGACTTAGATATAAATCCCTTTCAGGTCTATCACTTTCCAGATGTGTAATTTTGGGCAAGTTGCAGAAACCACGCCTCCCTCCCCCCCCAGTCCGATACATGGGTATCACAAAGTTCTCAGGTGAGGAGTGAATGAGTAGACATATATCTTAAAAGTATGGTGCTTGCTACAGTACACACAGACAGAGCTCAAGATATCACGAAAGGTCATTTTAAATCGTCATCACCCCTCTTGGGTTTTTCCTCATTCCTGGCATGCCTCAGCCTGCTGATCCTCCTCACCGTTCTCGGGGTGCTCCATTTCACCTATGCTGCCGTCAGGGGTGGTGCGCTCATAGTGGTCCTCAGGGAGGGCCAGGGGACCAAGTCGGGGTCCCGAGGATGACTTGCTAGATGGCGTTTCAGATTCTTCCAGGCCACTGTCATAATAGCTGTGCTGCGATGGGTCCTGCAGCTCCTGGGCCTGACTGGTGGCCGAGAAGGTGACACGGCGGTGAGGTAACTGTAGGGAGAGACAGTGTTACTCTTGGCTTGCCTAGCCTCCTCCCTGGGGCCCAGCACCACACCAGCCCCCAAGCCCAAGAGGACCCTCCCAGGCCTCAGCAGCAGCCAAGAGGAGGCCCCGTCCCCTTAGTACAGCATAGTCCCCAGAGAGCACAACCTCTAGCACAGATGCCTCGTAATTCGAGGCTAGCTACCAGCACAGCCAAGTCCACACACTGAAAAGTCCCAAACACAGCATAGGTCCCACTGTTATCACAGTCCCCAGACCGCCATGCCAAGCCTAACCCGGCACGATACCATTTCAGCACAGCCCTTCTGGCCCTAGCCCAGCTCCCCGATCCAGGCATGGCCTCCCTTGCCTTTCCTGAAGAAGCATTAGTAAAGAGTAGAGCCCCAAGAGCAGAATAGCAGAGTCTCAGCCAACTCCAAAGGCCAGCTTGGCCTGTAAACACCAGCACAGGCCTCAGGCTTCTCAAAGAGATTCCTGAAAGCAGAAGAGCTCCTCTGCACAGAAGAGTCTTAAGTGTGACTTTTGGGCTTGAGTTCCTCACCTGTCTCACTGCTCTGAAATTTGGCCATTGCCTCCATCCAAAAGGTACCAACCTCTTGCGTCTCGATTCTCAGACCAAGTCTGTAGTGCTGAGGCCCCAGAGAGCCCCATCCTACTGAGCCCTCAGCCACCCCCACCCCCACCCCCTCCACAAATCCATTCATAGAGGCCCCGGTGTGGGAGCAGATGGGGAGAGGAGAGGGGACCCGTTAAGAAATCAGACCTAGCTGGGCAGTGGTGGTGCACGCCTTTAATCCCAGCACTTGGGAGGCAGAGGCAGGCAGATTTCTGAGTTCGAAGCCAGCCTAGTCTACAGAGTGAGTTCCAGGACAGCCAAGGATATACAGAGAAACCCTGTCTCGAAAAACCAAAAAAAAAAAAAAAAAAGTCAGAAGTGTGGTGTCAGAGAACAGAATTGGAATTGGAACCTCTCAGTGCTCCATGTCAGGAAAGGGGTTTTAGAGGGCAAGGCCCTGCCTGGTAGAACATGTGACATCCATCAAGGATTGGGAAGGCTCTTCTCCATGGAGACCCCTCTAGGAAATGAAAAGACCTAGGAGGGACCTCCTGCCCCCTGGAACCAGGCAAGTGGAGACTGGGTGCTGGCACTGGGAGAACGGAATGGTGACAGGCTGTTTCCTGCCAGTAAGTCCTGTCTGCCTGCCACGGGTTAATGATCAGACCAGGAACCTGGCAACCTCAGCCTGGCACTTGGCATAATCGTCAAGCCACCCACCTGGGACCTCCACTGGTTTTTCCTGCCAACTAGAAATTAGGAGTTGGGAAGGGCACAGATCCTGGGCCCCTGGAGGCCAGAGGAGCAACAAGGCCCAGGTCCTGTTGATGAGTCAACAGACTAATCCTCCAGGACAGAAGCGCCATGGCTCGGCTCTGTGGCCCTTTCATAAGAGGTCAAAGAAATATCCAAGAGATGATCTCTTTTGAATTTGAAAAAGATTTGTAAGCCCACATTCTCACTCCCCAGCCCTTCTGCAACCGCCTATTAATGTCTGGGTTTGGGGTCGGGGTTAGAGTATCAGGACGAGGAGCTTTGCCGTAACAGGAAGGCATCCCACTGCTACCTCAACGTTTTCAAGAACCCATTCGATCCCAGATGATGCAAACAAGGGACAAGGTCTCTAACACTGACCTGCACCTTTGGGGCTAGCAGGTTATACAGGAGCAAGGTCCACCTGGCATTGGGATAAACAGGCTCGGGGATGGTCCTCAAAGGCACAGGGCAGCCCTTCTCTCAAGAATCTCACAATCAAACCCCTTCGGTCCCGCATGTGGGCAAGTCATTTGGGCTTTTCCCAGGGTTTGGTTTTGTTTTGTTTTTCCAGTGAAAAGCTCAACCTTCACTGCTCAAGCAATTCCATCAAATCTTAACAAACCAGGTCCTGAATCACTGTATCTCCAGTCCTGAAGGTCCCGAGACCTTGCTAACCATTTCATGGGCTACCTACCTCTACAGACCCTCCCAATCCATGTCTGAAATGAAATTATTTTTCATCGATTGTCTTTCACACAGGCAATGAGCTCATTACTATCTTGTCACCCACACTCTGAAAGCTGATACCCACCTGGGAATCCAGGGAGTTTCTCCCTCATCCCCGATCCCACTCCCTAGCAATTAGGGTCTTGGCTATTGCTGGGCCTTTCTCCTTACAGTCAGCCAAATCCATCCACCCGCCATCCCCACTGTCATCTGTAGAGCTCCACTGCTTCACCCCACCCCGACTCCCAGGCCCCAGTACAAATGGGAATTGAGCTAAGACTTTACACAGGCTAAGCAGGGCAAGTGCTCTTTCTAAACTTCCTCTGGGAAACAGATTTAAGAGGCCTTTCTTCTTGAGTGACATTTAGCAAGGTGTCCAGGCTCACTACGCTCTCTCCTATACCCTCTACTCCAACCAGAATGGTCCCCTTCCACCCTCTTCTTGCTTCCAATCAGGTCATACCCATCCTGGCCTCAAAAACTGTTCACACGGTGACCCTAGGCAAGGGGACCCCCTACCCATTACTGACAAGCTGACTCTGAGTTCTTATTCTCCCAGAAGTCCATTCCTATTTCCCCCATATTATATCCTAAAAGTAGGAGGCATTAAAGTCAAACAAATGTGGGAAACTCAGTTATACAAGTTTAACAAGTTCAGCCTTTGTTACAGGGTTTTGCAGAACCTTTTATAGGCTAATGTGATAGCTAGTCTCTTGCTAACTTAATCATGAAATCATCTTTTAATTGTATAGTAGATAATGGCAGACTCTGGAAATCAGACTCCCTAATACTATGTGCTTAAATTCTGACTCCATCAATGGCTGGTTTTCACTTATGTGAAATAACTATAATAAACTGGCCCGTGTCACAAAGTTATGAGCGCTGAGTGAATTCACATATGGTACCTTGCACCTACCAAGGCTTCCCGAAATGGGAAAGAATAGTAGTAATACGAGTACCACAGTATCAAATGTGGTGGCATGTGAGTTAATTCCAGCACTAGGAAGGCAAAGGCAGTGGATCTCTATGAGTTCAAGGCCAGCCAGGTATACATAGCAATCTCCAGGCCAGCCATTCAAGGCTATATAATGAGACCCTGTCTCAAAAAAAAAAAAAAAAAAAAAAAAAAAAAAAAAAAAAAAAAAAAAAAAGAAAGAAAAAGAAAAAAGAAAAAAGAAAAAGAAAGCTAGAATAGTTTTACAGTACACATAAGGAAAAGCATCCTATGGCCCCTCTCATTTGGCACTTAAGATTCATTTCACTTGGCAACCATTTTTCAATCAACCAAGCAGAGCCTGCAGTAGAAATTTGACCTATATACTCTGGTGATGACAACAGGTAGTGTGGGTTGGTAATACTCAAATGCTGAGAGGAGGTACTCGGTATGGTCCCATGGATGGGTTGAGTTGGAACCCCAGTGAGGGACAAGCCTTCAGACCTTGAAGGAATAAAGGGATCAGCAAACTAGATGGAAAAGAAGCAGCAGTTGCCAGGCAGAAATAGAAAAGAAAGTGCGAGGTCGGGAGTTTCTGGAGGTCACCTGACAGAGCCTGACTTCTCAGGAGAAAGAAGTCGTAACTAGATATGACCTCCCCACACCCTGCTCCTCCGAACTCTTCAGGTTGTTTTTTCACTTTGGGGGTACCCCAGGGCTTTGGGGGAGTTTATAGAGGGAACAAAAAAAGGAAGTTGGCACCTTGGTCCTCCTGGGAGTGTCTCAAGCCTCTTTGGTCACCATGGAGATAAGTTGCCTCTGGCCTCAGAGATTCCCCTAGGGCAGGAGGCCCCTCACCCACAACTTAACTTCCCTCAGGCACAACCAGAGACAGGGAAGACCCAGGAGAGCAAGAAGTGAGAGACGTAGGGAGAGAGAGAGCTAGCTAGCAGTCCTGACTAGGGTAAGGAGTTGAAGGAAGGGAAGGGAGATAGATGGCTTTGGACAGGAGACAGAGCTGGGACACCTCATCCTATGAGAATGACTCACTCAAGGGTACAAAGTGGGTCTCTGCAATGTCGGAGAAGCACCTGCCTTCTCCCAGGGCCCTCCCTCTCTGAAGCCCAGGCAGGTGATCACGGAGAGACAAAGGGCAGGACCAGCTAATTGCTGAGTTGCTGGTGTGATAAAGAGGCTGGGAAAGGGACTTCGGGGAAGATCTTGCCCTGAGGGAAGGTGGATGGTGTAATGAAAAGGTTCTCTGGCTTCACCTGGGGCAGGAAGGCAGACTGCCACCCCACACAGGTGCTCTGGTGTCTCTCAGAAGCTACTCCATGTGGGCAGGTGGGAAAAAAACTGTCTTGGACCAGGGCGACCTCTCTCATAAATGGGCTGAGGGAGCATGCTACGTCACTCCTCCATTTGAAAGCTGAAACTTTCTCCAGACCTGGAAAATGGGTGTTGGGGTAGGCAGGAGATGATGTGCTAAGATAGGGCTTGAATGAAATAGGCAGGTCTAGGGAACAGGGAGGTATAAAGGGTAGACAGACATGGTGAAACCAAGGCAAGATTTGAGTAACAAAGCTACTTCCTGTCTCTCTCGCTGCTTCTCTCAGTTCCAAGAAAATAAGAAACCAAAACTCCAAAAATAGAGAACTTTATTGTAGGGCCACATGAATAGGGCTGGGGTAGGGGATGTGGGGCCAGCCGCCCCCCTCCCGCCCCCGGGCCTGGGGGATGAGGAAGAAGTTAATACACAGTACATATAGAAGGCACAAATGGGGAGGTTCCCCCCTCCCCAACCGAGTCCCCACCCAGATTTTAGGTCTTCCGTGTCTCCTCCAAAGAAGCACCTATATGGCTGATCTCCAATAGAGACCCAGGTTTGGAGGGGGTCTTCTCCCATAGCCGCCTGTGCCCTTCTGTCTCCAAACCTATTTATCTGCCCATCCCCTCCACCTGAAAGACCCAGTAGCTAGCTAGTTCAGCATACTGGGATCTGACAAGTCACAGACTTGTCCCTCGTAGGGGAGGAGCAGGGAAGACATGAGGAAGCACCCTATCAGTTTCCACTCAGCCTAACTCTCCATATCCGGGCAAGGCAGCAGGATCCTTCCTTGAGGCCTCAGTAGTACCCTGAGATCAGTGTTCCCACCTCCCACAGTTAGCTCAGGATGCTCCCTTACGATCTAGTCGATCATGGCAGGCAAGACACACCTGCTCTATCACTCCCACACCTCGGTCCAGATGGCCCCATGGTAGGGGTGGGGTGGGGGCTGGGGCGTGCTAAGCCGAAAGGGCTGGCCTACCTGCTTGCTGGGGTATTTGGGGGGGTTGGTGCGATAGCTGTAGTCGGAGTACTGCTCGGAGCCCGTGGACGTGGTGTCCCCAGTGCCCACAAATGTGTTTGCAGGCGGCAGGTCCTGCACCACCTGGTGCTTCTTGGAGGCCGAGGGTGACTGGGGTTGCAGCTGGATAGAAGGCAGTGGGGAGTTGGAGCGGTAATGGCGGCCCAAGTCGGGGCTGCCCGGTGGGTAGTTGAGGGGTAGGTGGATTCGGGGACTATCCCCGGGGGCATCGCTCATTAGGTTGAACTTGAGGGACTTCTGCAGCCCAGTGTCATCTTCATCCTCCACTGGCTTCACAGGTTTCGGCGACTTGCTTTTCTTCCCCTTGCTCTTGCTTCCCTTAGCAGCTTTGCCGCTGGGCTTGGGGGCGTACAGATCTTTAGTCTCCTTCTTCCCAGCCTGGTAGCCACTCTTGGCCTCCCGCTGCCGGCAGTAGCGCACGAGTACTGCCAGGGCGATGAGTAAGGCGACGGCCACCACACCGGCTACAACCCCAAAGAGAATGTTGCCACGCTGTTTGGAACGCTCGTACTCTGGATCCCCAGCGATGTCAATATCCAGGGGCGTGTCCAGGCTGTGGACGAGGAGGGTCTCTAGCAGCGTGCGGTTGGCTAAGGTCTCATTGACGTAAAGGTGGACCAAGGCTGTGCCGTAGCGAGGGGGCTTGCCACGGTCACTGACCTTCACCACGAGGCGGTGTAGCCCGTGGTGGCGCCGTTCAATTTCCTTCTCCAGTGTGATGGCGCCTGAATGTGATCCAATCTGGAAGAGCCCATAAGGGTTGCCACCAGCGATGCTATAGGTCAGCTCAGCATTGATACCAGAGTCTATGTCCTCCGCTGTCACCTGGCTGACCGTCTCACCAAGACGTGTCTGCGGGGTCAGCAGTCGGTGAGATGTGTTGGAGGGGGCGGTGATAAAGGGTGCGTTGTCGTTCTCATCCAGCACATTGATGGTGACGCCGACATACGCCGAACGAGGTGGGACACCGCCATCTACGGCCTTCAGTTGAAAGGTGTAGGTACTCTGTTGCTCCCGATCAAAGCTCAAACTGGATAAGATGGTGCCCGTGCCATTCTGGATAACAAAGTCACCATTGTCCTGCTCTACCGAGAGCTGCACCCGGGCATTCTCCCCCTTGTCTCCGTCAATGACGGTCACCATACCCACTGGACTCAGCGCTGGCATGTTCTCCATCACTGAGAAGTTGTAGCCACTCAGCATAAATTTGGGGTCATTGTCGTTACAGTCAAGCACATTGACAAGGACCGTGGCTGTGCCCTGGAGGCTGGGACTGCCCCTGTCGGCCGCAACCACCTTGAGTTCGTAGCTGTCTCTCTGTTCCCGATCCAGCGATGTCTTCACCCGGATCTCTCCACTCTCCGGTGAGATAGTGAAGAGCCCTTGGGCAGCTGGCTCGGGTTCCAGAGAGTACACCAGCTCCGCGTTAGAGCCAGAGTCAGCATCACTGGCTGTGACCTCAGCCACCACTTCACCAGGCTTGTTGTTTTCTGGGAAGGCAACTTCAGTGAAGCTCTGAGTGAAGACGGGGGCGTTGTCATTGATGTCTACCACCTGTACCTTGAGGGAGTTGGTGCTAGAGAGTGGAGGGTTGCCGGAGTCCACAGCCACGATCTCGATGGTGTAGTCCTTGACTTTCTCATAGTCAAGAGGGGTGGTGGTCTGCAGAAAATACTTTTTCTTGCTGTCGCTGCCTGTCTCGCTGGCCTGGCGCAGCTGGAAGGGCACATCGCCTGCCACCACACAGGTGACGGCTGCGTTCTCTCCCTCGTCTCGATCAGACACCTGCACCAAGGCCACGGCGGTCTCCTCTGCCACGTCCTCTGATATGTTAGCCATTCCATCTTGATGAGTCACCAGCCCTATGCCTCGGATCTCTATGGTCGGGGCATTGTCATTCATGTCTTTCACAGTCACAACTACCTGGGCACGGGCACTCTTGGGGTTGGCGCCTCGGTCCTTGGCGAGCACTGAGAAACGCAGAGTGCTTAGATCCTCACGATCCACAGGGCCCTGGACGGTGATAAGTCCAGTGTTTCGGTCTAGTCGCAAAAGGCGCCTGACAACCTCAGGTGCCTGGTGGAACGTATAGTCAATCTCTGCATTGGCGCCTTGGTCCGAGTCATTAGCTTTCACCTACAGAAATCGGACAGGTTAGTAAGCTAGGATCCTTGTGCTGCTGATGTCCTTTCCCGAGAGCACGTCCATGATCCTAACTTAGTACCTTTTCCAAAAGCAGCACACGGTACATTCTTCCCCCTAGGCCTGGCACTGTGGTAGACACCACTAACCTACTTCCCTAAAGAGCCCAGATGCAGCTTGCAAATCCTTCTTAGTGATGTGATGCTGCATCACTAGGACTGGGCAGAATTATACTCTACTCTTCATTTGAACCAGTCCACCTAAGCACAGAGATGAGGAGCTAACAAGCATTCCAGATAAATGAACTGCTCCTCCCCCCAGCCTTCCAAAAGGGTTTGAGCAGTAGAGATGGTAGACATGGATGCACTTACATGCATACCTTGTATGCAGGCATGTGACACACATACACACAAGCACGTGACTGTAAGCTGTGATTTTGTTTGAGTTCAAGAAGGTGTGTGTGTATGTGTGTGTGTGTGTGTGTGTGCCTGCGCGCACACATCAATGGAGATCCCCATGCCCAGCTACGGGCCCCAGGTGAGGGGGTTTCTATTGAAAGCAGCCAGGTAGAGATACGGGTCAGAAAGAGCCCGGCAGGCCCAACCCAGCCACTGCTGTTAAACTGGGGAAACCTGTTTCTGCAGCTCCTTAACTGTTGTCTGCTGCTGGCAAGGCACCAGTGGAGGAATCCGGCCTGAGCCTGAGGCCAGAAGGGAGGGGTTGGTGCAGGCCACAGAGCCTGCTGGCAGCGGGCTGGGCTTCCAGCTCCAAACAATGAACTGCCTGTCCCTTTGCAGTGGGCACACCCTCCCACGCCAATGCCGCCCTGCACTGGGACCAAGTCTATACAAACATGGGTGGTAATGGGGCAACAGAAGCCAGGTGGGAATGGCCATGAGGTACCCACTGGCGAGGGGTTGGAAGTATTTACACCCAAACAGAATGTAATGAAGTGTGTGTGTGTGTGTGTGTGTGTGTGTGTGTGTGTATGAGGGAGAGAGGAGAGGAAGGAGGAGTAGGCATAACTTGGCAGAGCCTCTAAGGAGCAAAATGAAAGCCTTGAGTTCAAATTCCAGCTCTACTGCTTTCCAATTAATTATATGGCTTTGGACCAATTATTTAATCTTCCCAAGCCTCACTCTACAAATACATAAAATGGGGAAGACTAATAGAACCTATTTCATAAGACTGTGATGAAGGTTAAATGGGATCATATAAAGAAATACCTAATACAGCCTAGACCATGGCACGTGTGCTTAATTCCTTTCCTTTTCATCTGTCAACTCTTCATTCATTCATTTACCCAGCCATCTGTTTCTAAGAAATCCAATTACACAGGGCTGAGCACTACACCTAGAGGCCCACCCCCCACCTCACGCCACTGTTGGACTTCCGTCCATCTCTTTAGGAGGGGAACTCCATCCATCCCTGTCAAGGCTTTTCTACAGAGACTACTGGACAAGGGTTCCCAGGCACCCTGGTGTCCCTTTGAACCTCTCCCCATCCCGAACCCTGCCTCAGACAGGGTTTCTCTGTGTAGCCCTGGCTGTCCTGGAACTCACTCTGTAGACCAGGCTGGCCTCAAACTCAGAGATCCTTCCGCCTCTGCCTCCCACGTGCTGGGATTAAAGGTGTGAGCCACCTCTGCCCCTTCACACTTTTGAAGGCAAACCTCTAGCTTCCTCCCCCTACCAATCTCACTGTGTTCATCACCAGCTCTCTGGCAGTGATGGACCGCTCTCCCAATGGTCTCCCTGTCTCTAGACTGGTCACCTCAGTTCTTAGCTATCTCCTTGCCCCCATCACTCATCTTTGTTTCTGTCTATGACTCCTAGCTTTCCACTCCTGCTTTGTTCTAACTCTGCCTCTTTCCTAACCACTCTTCAGTACTGCCAACCTCCAAGGACTCTCTTTTTCCGGCGTCATCTCACCGAGAGGATATAAAGACAGCCTATAGGACATGAGCTAAGGTGGGCTCTGACCTCAGGCAAGGGCTCAGCTTCCTGTCTATAAAATGGTGATAATGCTCGCTTACCTTGTACTACAAGGATTAAATTATATAATACACATAGTGCATTTAGAACAGCGCCTGGCACCAAGGCTATTATTATTCACCATTCTGAATGTCTGTCGTTCTATTCTTTCTCAGCCCCATTTCTATATTCTCACCCACCAGCCTCTAGAAAAGATAAAAACTGCCACCCACCCACTTTGACTCCTGGACCCAGAACGAAGGGTCTCTCAGGTTGGGTAACGGTGTCCAGGCCAGCTGATCTCTCTTTGGTTTGCTCACTTCATGGACAGAGATAGTTTCAGCCCATGGGGAAGGAGAAAGAAGATGGGGCTGGCAGGAGGCCAAGGGCTGAGATGACAGCGGGAGATACACCCACCTGTCTGCAGGGACGCTTCTCTGCTCCCTCCCAGGCCCCAGCCCCACCAAGCTGCTGCCCAACCCCCGGGGCAGTTCCCATGAAGAACGGTGTTGAGAACTTTCAAAGAGTTACTGGCCCCTCTGCAACCATCTTAAACACCACATACCAACGGCACCCAATGGCTCGGGAAGGAGTCTGTGAGATTTGTCAAAAGCTAGGAGCCTCAGGACTTTGTTGGGCAGGGGCACAATCAGGTGCCTTCAGCCAAAGCAAAAAAAAAAATCTCACATGCTAAAGGGACCCGCCGCCAGGGTAGGAGGATGGGATACCCTCATGGCAGGAAAGGGTCTACTGGGTAAAAGATGAGTTCCTTGATCCAGTCTGGGCTAAGGAGAGGGCATTCCCTGAGCTTGGAGCAATTCCCTAAGTTGAGACTGACAGGGAGGTCATGAGGCTACTGAGCTGCTCTGTCACTGTCATCTAAGTGGCTTGACAGTGGAAGAAAGTACCACTTTTTGAGGTGGAGGAGAGGAAGCAGGTGAGAAATTCTGCTTTGGCTGGGGTTGGGGAAAAGGAAAGGCAAGCTCTACCACATTCTGTTTTGTTATTTCCCTAAGTGAAGGAACCTTCCACCTGCTTTTGTCGGATCCCATCTCTAAAGGTGGCTCACCCTGACAGGTTAGATGGAGTGGGCCTCTCACCTGGATGACCGAGTGGCCAATAGGACTGTTCTCAGACAGCTCAGCTTCGTAGGTAGGCCGCTCGAACTTGGGAGCGTTATCATTTGTATCAAGCACAGTGACACGAAGCAGGGCGCTGCTGGCACGTGGAGGACTGCCACCATCCTGTACCTTGATGGTGAGGTCGTAGGAGTCCCAACGTTCACGGTCCAGGTTGCCCATGACAATGAGCTGTGGCTGCTTCTCCTCCTGGTCTTCGGCCACCTGTAGTCCAAATAGCTCCTGGGCCTCAGGCCCAGCCTGCAGTTCATAGGACGCTACGCCATTGGTGCCAGCGTCACGGTCTGTGGCCAGTGGGATGGGGAAGAGCGAGCCAATGTTGGTGTTCTCAGGGATGGCCAGGGTGATGACTGGTGAGGCAAAGTTCGGTGTGTTGTCATTGATGTCTTGCACCTCTATCTGGCCCTCTAGCAGGCGAGGGCTGCCGTTCTGCACGAGGTCAGTGATTGACACCTCAAACTCCAGGATACAGGGATTCCCGGGGATCTGGTTCTGGCATTCACGGAGCCCCTCTCGATCAATGGAGGTCTCTGTCGTGAAAATGTCTCCAGTCTTGCCATCCACTCGAAGATACGGAGCACCTACCTCTAGTTTATACAGATGACCCACGTCTGGCAAACCGTAATCGGCGGCAAGGCTCCCAATGAGGGTGTTGGGCGGCTGTTCCTCTGGTACCTTGTACACTACCTGGGTGGTATGGCTGGCAGATGGAGCCAATAGGAGCAGCAGTGCCAGCAGTAAGGGAGGCAGCAGCAATCGCTGCCTCCCAGGCCCTGGGCTGGGCCTCAGAGGCCCCATCCTGGCAGGCTCCAGAATCAGGAGAACTACAAGAGACAAAGTAGAGGCTATCAGCTATGAAGAAGAAACTGACTCTGAAGGCTGCCACAGCCACCCCCGACTCTCCCTCTCCCACTGATACACCATTCTCCCTCAAGGAGAGTCAATCCTAGCCCAGCACTGTGATTCCGGAACCTAGAACCTCACCCACAGTGGGGTGCAGCAGCTGTGTATGACCCAGCTGGAGAAGCTGATAAAGCGACAGGCAAGTCTATAGCAGCTCCTGCCGGTGGCACGCCCTTACCCAGCTGACGTTCCCTGGGTACCGCCCCCCATCCGCTTTCAGCTCTCAGCTTTACACAACGCCTCCTTCTCACCAGCATCTTGCCTTAGTCACCCATGGTAATTACCCTGATACTAAGATAGGGAGCAAAACCAAGTGGAAGGTTAGGCCTGGGACATCTCCAGTTGGAGCATTCCGCCCCACATCTATAGTACAAAGCAGCATGCATTCACCCCTCAGGCACTCGGGACCCTGAGAGTCATTCCCACACCTTCCCACTCATGCTAGCTGGAGGGAGAGTATTTCATCTCTCTCTCCTGTGTACGAGGTATTCTATCCCAAATCCTCCGTTTTTGACAAACAGCATCCACAATACCCAGTGTTCTCCAGTCCCAAACTGAATGCCAATACCTTGTGAAAATGGCTAGCGGCAGGGCCAGGGAGATGGCTCAGTGGGTAAAGGAACCAGCTGCTAAGCCTGAAGACCTGTGTTCAGTCCCTAGGATCCACATGAGAAGGAGAGAACTGGCTCTTGTAAATTATCCTCTGACCCCTAAATGTTTTTCATGATATGCACTTCCCCCAAAATAAATAAATAAAACAAAAAGAATTTTTGAAAAATAAAATGCTAAAAGTCCTCCCTGACTTCCCCACAAATGTGCCTCAATAGACACACACACACACAGGGGGGGGGGGGGGCGGTTCTAGCACTCCTTGCTGCCTGCTATCAATGGGCAGGTATGTGGAAGGAGTAGAGGTCAAGATTGGGGTTAGGAGGGACTGACCCTCAAATTGGCATTGGGAGCTGCCCTGGCCTGTCCTTAGCAACAGAGAACCCAGCAGGTCTAACTGGGCCAGAGCTTCGATGACACCATCAGCCCTTCCCTGGTCCACCCCCTCTGCTCTCCAGATGATCATCTGGTTTATTTTATTTTATTTTCCCTAGTGCTGAGAATTGAGCACAGGGCATTGCACATGCTAGACAAATAATCTACCACTGAGCCACATTCCCAGACCTTGTCTTTTTTTAGACAAAGTCTCACTAGGTACCCCAGGCTAACCTTGAACTCCTGATTCAGCTTTCAGAATACTGGGATTACAGATGTGCGCCATCACACCTGGCTTTGGCTCCTGTTTGACCCCTATCCCTGAAGACATCCAGATCCTACTCATCCCTTTCCCGCCTCTAACTAGTCCAGTGTATCTCATCCCCTCCTCTCTGCCACCCTCAGAGCCTTCCAGGAAGGGCTGTGCTGTGAACATTCTAGACTACAAGTTGCACCACCATGACCACAATAGCCGCCTCTTTCATCACCCTGTTCTGAGGCTATCCACCTGCCCATGTTATCAGACCTGTCAGTACAGTCCTGATCTCACCACCCCCCCCCCCCCCCCCCCCCCCCAAAATACCCTCATCCATGGAGAACCCTTCCTCTATTCAAATCCCAAGTCTCTGCCCAGCATTTCTGTAGGGAGGGAGGAGGCCTCAAGTTCCATTTGTTTTCTCCATCCCTTTAATTTCTATCCCAGGCCTGACATTGGACATGCCCATCCCACTGCAAGCAGGTTCTGCCTCCTCCTGCAAGCCTACAGTGCCTTCCCAAGCCTCTCCAACCCACAGTGACCTCTCCTCCTCCAACTCACAGCCACTTATTGTCTACTCCAATCCTAAGGCAATGAATCACTGGGCTGCCCCGGACACCGCCCGGCCCTGTTTGTTCAGCTATAGTATTGGACACCTATTCTTGTGTTCTCTGTCTCCCCAGGAAGAAGACGCCAGACATTCCAAAGGGGCAAGAGTTCACAATCTCACTCATCCCCCTCACTCACTGCCCCACTGCCGAAGCTGGGTAAAACTGGGCATATGCTAGGTGCTCACTCACATACTCAACAAATGCGTATGAGTCACTTAAAATGTGCTAGGCTGTGTCCTGGGCACTAGAGCACAGCACTTAAGACTGGGCCCAGCTGCTGTGACACTGGCTCTAGCCCAGTGACTGTCAGTCTGCTGGGTTACCTCTGTGTACCCATTTGTATCAGATGTAAGACAGAACCTGGGGTGTGACTTCAGCCCCAGCTGGGTGTGTGACTTCAGCTCCAGCTGCCTGCTTCCTGGAGCAAACAATTCAAAGCCTCAATTTTTTTCATCTGTCAAATGGAGACAATACCATGTATTTCCCAGTAGGTTTGAGTTCATGTAGGCTAAATGTTTGTAACGATGTAAGCACTCAACAAATGGTCTTTTCTTTCAAAGCACTTAGCACATTTCTAGTTACTGGCCTATTTTGAAAATTGGCTAATGTTTATCTTTCCTACAGGACTGCAAGGAGAGAGCATTTCTTGAGGCAGGGCCTCATATAGTGTAACCCAGGCCATCCTGGAATTCAGGACATGTAGTCTAGGCTGGCCTTACACTGGAGCCTCCTGAGAGCTGAGATTACACTTATAACCTTCTGATTGCTTACTGTGTCATCTAGCATTGGAATCGACACACAGTAGGCCTGAAGTAAACGATTCCTGTGTAGTGGGGGTTATTTTAGTTCTCTGGGTTGAGCTCTTGATGGTCTTGGTCAACGGCTGACTCACTTGCCTACTTGCCAATGCCCCAGCAATCTAGTGGGGTAGAAGGCAAATCTCCATTCAGCGTCAACTCTACTACCGACGCTCAGCAAATGTTCATCCAATGTGCAGATTCCCTGCACAACTCAAGCACTTTACCTTCCTTCCTCACTTATGCTCCCACCCCCAGATCAAGAAGAGTTTGTGTTTCAGCGGCCACATCGCCCTGGAGAACCACACAGCATCATCAAGCAGAGTTTTTCTAGGAAAATGTCTGCACACAAAATCAGGCAACAAACGGAAGGGTCGGTGGTCTGACGAAGTTGGGCGGATTTTGATTTATGGCCACTTTGATAGCTAAATACTATCTCTGCCTCTCAACTTGGGGCTCTCGTCCTATCTTGGAATCACAACCGGAGACACAAAACCCTCAGTCTTCCCAGGCAGGCCTACTTCCCTTGAAGACCTTACTTGCCAGGAAGTTGGCGCACACCTTTAATCCCAGCACTTGGGAGGCAGAGGCAGACGGATTTCTGAGTTCGAGGCCAACCTGGTCTACAGAGTGATTTCCAGGACAGCCAGGGCTACATAGAGAAATCCTGTCTCGAACCTCCCACCCCCATCCCCCCCAAAAAAGAAAAAGACCTTACTTTGCAGCTAGCCAGCTACAATGCAGAAAGGCTTTTCACTGGGTAACACGCAACCCAAGGAAATTCTGGGGCTGGGGTGTTAAGGAGGGTTGGGTCCCTGAAGTACTCAGAGAGCTCTTCCAAAATAAAGATTATCTGGCCCTACCCTCAGGAATTTTGATTGGAAGGTGGGATCTGGAGAACCCCCTAGGCAACTGTAATACAAAGGCCTGGGAAAACGCTAGTTGAAAAAGAGCTTAAGCCATGCGCACTATATATCATCACGTACATACATCACCACCCACCCGCCCCCAACAAATTAAGGCTCTACTCGTGCACTGCTAAACATGTTAGTGAACCCTCTGTCATTTGAAATTGATATTACATATTATTATAGCGCCCTCCCCAAGTCTGTCTGTCTGTCTCTGTCTCTGTCTCTCTCTCTCCTGTTTTTCAAGACAAGGTTTCTCTGTGTAGCCCTGGCGCTCCTGGAACTCAAACTGTAGAGCAGATTGGCCTTAACTCAGAGATCTATCTGCCTTTGCCTCCTGAGTGCTGCTGGGCTTAAAGGAGTGCCCACCATGCCCTATCCAGATTCAACACTATATTAAACACTCTAGGTCACAAACAGTTGAAAAGGCGGGATCTTCATGTGAAAGAGCATCTCTTCCCAGCTTAAAATCTGGATTTGGGAAGACTCAACAGAAACCTGAGGCTGGAGTACAGCATTCCCTACATTTATTACCCCTCACTCAACCCTGGACTGCCAACCTGGCCTGACCAGGAGGGAACCTAAGCTCCCAGCCATTTGCAGCTGTAGAGTCATGTGGCCTGCCAGGAAGGGCTGGGAGAAGCAGTAAAGAGGCCTTTCCACATCCCTACCCCCATCACTACTGAACTTTGTCCCAGGCGGTTGGTGTGGGGAGTCATTAGTCTCAGGCGGCGGCCTTTGAAGTGATTAGTACCTTATCTGCCTGGGCTGCCTTCCTAGGGAAGGGTGGCCTCTCCACCCAGTGACATGGGTGCTCAAGACCTTAAGAGAAAGGGACACTGACCCATCCCCATCAGGATGGAGGAGCCAAAAAAACATCAGAGGTGTGAGAGTGAGGGACAAGGGGCCAAGAGTCCAGAAAAGTCGAAGGAAACTCCATCTTATGATAACATCTGAGACATATGAAGTATGTGGACAGGTGAGGGTTCACTTGGGAACCTTCATTTCCACACCACTTTGGGAGCAAGGTAAACTTCTTGCCGGATGCTGTGAGGTGAGCTTTCACTGTTCAGTGAGTGGGTCAGCTCTGAAGCCCCTGACCCCAACACTTGCCCCAGCACCATTACACTATAGTCACTGCTGCTGCAAGCTTAGAACACCAAAGTACAAAGGGATCATCTGAGAGCCTGGGCGGAAGGGTAAGCAAAGCAGAGCTGCATGGGGTGGAGCTGCTCAGGGGCTTCCCACAGCGAGCAGTACTGTTCCCCTTCCCTATCTTCCAGAACCGGCGATTAGCCTCTGCAGGCTTCCAGGCACCTGCATTCTTGAACCAGATAGCTGAGTTCAAACCTTCACCCCAACACTTCCCAGTGTGTGTGACCTTATTTCCGTATTATCAAATGGGGGGGGGGGGGGGGGCTCTTCTTGGGCAAGTAAGAGGGCTAAGTGGATAAAGGAACTTGTCCCCAAACCTGATGACTGTAGTTTAATTCCTGAGGGCCTACGGAGTTGGAAGGAGAAAACTGACCACTGAAAGTCATTTTCTGACCTCCAAATGTATGTGTGCACATAGATAAAACTAGATAAGTAAAGGTAACGCATTTGGAAAAAAAAAATCTGCTTGAAGTTATTTGGGAGAACTAAATGAGATCAGATACACTGCAAGACAGATTAGATATTTTAGTCTCCCAACTCTGCGATAGAGCATTTTACTCCACCCACCTCGCACATAGTAGGTGCTCTCTGGCTTGAAGAATCAATGAAAGAATATGCTAGCCTATGAAAGAAAAGATAGTGTGTGTTCTACTACTGCACCCATAATAGGCACTGGGAAACAGTATCTGCTCGATACATTGTTTAACAAAATCCATCTCTGCAATATCAACTACCTTTGTTCCTGGCAGGGGCACCTTTCACCCCACATCAAGAACCAGAACTCCGGATTCCCTCTTAGCTCCTCCCCACCCATGCAGGCCCCATTCCACACAGCTTTTGCCCAGCTCTCTGCAGAAATACCCAGAGCTGCAAGATATTCCTTTACAGCTAGTGCCTTCTAATATGGAACTAGAGATGGGAGAAGGAGAGGTGACTAGATGAGGCTGCTCCAGAGCCCCAACGGACGCTGTTCCCTCCTACCCTGTTTTTCTTCCTTTCTGAGGTTTCTTAGATTCTCTCCTGGACCCCATCCTCTGCCCTAGCCCAGTTATTACAGGTTCCAACGCCACCGCGGACCCCCCTACTCAAGAAAGTAGCACCCAGGTGCTCTCACACCCTAGACCTCTAAGGCTGCCACAAATACCTTCTGGATTGTACAGGACCAGGCAGCTCGTGAGGGCTGACCGAGAGCAGGTGCTGGAAAAAGCACCGCACCTTCCAGCTCTTAAGTCCTGGGTTTAACCAGCATGAGCAGCCCCAGTCTTCACCTCCACGGTCAGTGAGCGCTCTCCGCACACACCCAAAGCACGCCCGAGCGCCTCCTCCCAGAGCACGCCTGATGTGTGTGCGTGTGTGTTTGTGTGTAGTGAGGGACGACGGCCGCTCCTAAGGTTTTGGTCGCCATCCCCGCCCCCACCAGGGTGACGCCTGGCCTCCTGGAGCCCAAGGTGAGAGTAGGTGAGGCGCGGTATAGTAAGAACTCTCTTAGGCCAGGCGGCCACTGGAGTCCCTCGCCTTCAGGACCGCCGCGGGGAATCCCTCCTCTCCCGCATCTCCGGCCTCCGCCTAGGTCCCCCCCCTCAAGCCGGCGCCGGCGGGAGCAGCGCAGCGGGCGCCGGGAAGGGGGCAGGGAGGAAGCCGGCGCCGGAATCACAAAGCCGCGAGCCTGGCCGGGCGGGGACATTCTCATAAAACCGATCCTCTCAAGGCGGCAGAGACCGGGTACTTGCCCCGCACTCAGTCCTCGATGGCCTCAGTGTCACGCGTTTTTCCTGCTGAAGCAATAGTTACCCTTACTGTTGAGGAAACTGAGGCTAGAAGCCTCAACTACCAGAGAGTGGCCGGAGGGAGGAACGAGAGTCCTATTCGCCTACCAGTTTTTCTTCTGCGCATGCTGCGGTCTCCATTCTAGCCCCGGGGCTTTGTCGGTGCACCGGACTGGCCTGCAACCGGCCCCGGTAGAGGGGCACCCAGGTGTGAGGGACCTAGGTGGCTCGGAGGAAGCAGCTAAATGGCCCGAAAAAGGTCTCAAACATCTTCTTTAGTATTGTGCGAAGGGATCTAGGGCCACACAGCTCCAGGGTGGCGGCATGGCGCGGCCTGTCAGGTCCAGCTTGTTCCCGGAATACCCAGCCGGTCAGGCCCCGGAGTGGAAGCGGGGGGAGGTGTCGCCGAGAAGCCGGTCTGGCCGGCCCGGGGGCTCCGGTTGTGGCGATATTTACAATAAGAAAGTCCCGACTGAGGTGACAGGGCTCTGGGTGCTCTCTAGGAGAACCTGGAGGCTTCTCCCGAGGGAATCTGGCCAGGGAGAGAGGAGTGGTGTGTGTGTGTGTGTGTGTGTGTGTGTGCTCGCGCGCGTGTGTAT
Organism: Montemys delectorum; assembly: GCA_019843815.1. Lineage (NCBI taxonomy): Eukaryota > Metazoa > Chordata > Mammalia > Rodentia > Muridae > Montemys > Montemys delectorum. The sequence goes on from JADRCD010206857.1 coordinate 26,933, forward strand.
AAGTGTGTGTGTGTGTGTGTGTGTGCGTGTGTGCGCGCGCGCTGCGGAGTGTAATGTGACACTGTTGGTGTAAGGTGTATGTGACAACCAGTGTTAAGATGCTTGAAGCAGTGGATTCTATGTGTGTGGCGTTGCTGTAGGTACCTCTCTGCTAGGATGTGTGCTATTAAGGCGTGTTATGAGCCACTAGGTTGTGTATGTGTGGGTGCAGTAGAGAGGGGCAAGCAAGACCTGTGCTGTCTACCTATGTCCTGGCCAAGGAGTGGGCAACCATCTATGTTAGGGTGTGTTCCTTCAGCGGTATGTGTAGGGAGCTAGGTTTTGAGCGTTCATCTGGCAAACAGAGGCAGTTATATTTGTACAGGAAGGCACGAGGTTGTGTTTGTGTGTCTGGCATTGCTCCGTATCACACCCGACTGTTGTAGCTATCTATGGCCACGGGTTATGTGTCCTCGCTGTCGATCGTGCAGGCGCCGAAGCCTGATTCTGAGCTGGTGACTGTGCCCCAGTGGGCGCTGGTGTGCGGGAGGTATGTCTGTGCTCACATATGGACGGATGAATGTATGTGTGTGTGTGTGTGTCTGTGATGTGGCTCTTCCAGGTGTCCGCGACGAGCTGGAAGCGCCTGAGTGAGCTGAGCAAAACCGCCCAACAAGTGTGTGTGTCGCGGATAAGGTTCCTAGCTTCCCTGGTCCTCCCGGCAGCCCCCGGCTGAGCTGAGGGCCTTGCGCTTCCCCGAAACCTTCTCCATTCCGCGCGCTCCTGGAATCTCTCATCCCCCGCGGCTTGGAGCGCGCCCGGGTGCGAACGCCGGGGCTAGGGTCCAACTGGGCACCCCCTCCCTTCTGTCCGCTTCTTGCAGTGGACCTGGGAGGCCAGGGAGCCCTAGCCGCAACCCCCCACACACACACACACACACTCGGTGTCCCAGAGGCCTCCGCCTCAGTCCCGGCGCGCTGAGCATCGACCGGGCCCCGGTCTCCTCGCTCCACGGAGCGCCCCTCCCTCAGCTCCAGCCGCTCTGGGCCGGGAGCCGCGGCCGCCAGATCCTTCCTTACCCGCCTCGGGGCAGCACGGATCGCCCGCCCCGGTGTCCGTGAGCCGCCGCCGGCCCCGGCGCGGGCTGCGGCTCTACACGGCTGGAGCTGGCGCTGCGGTTCAGGCTCCGGCTCCGGCTGGCTGTGGGCGCAGCAGCCCGGCGGCTTCGCGTCCTCGCCGCGCTCCCGCTCCGCTAGTGTGTGAGGCGGCAGCGGCGGCGGCGGCGACGGCGGCGGAGCCAGCAGAGAGCGGAGCGCACAGCCGGCCCGCCCCCCCCCCCCCCCCCCCCCCCCCCCCCCCCCCCCCCC